>JBAMJR010000422.1:130000-132932 GCA_038501785.1 Myoxocephalus aenaeus | reverse complement strand
TTCTGTCTGTTCACCTGTCTGTCTGCAGTGAGTATACACCTGTCTGTCTGCAGTGAGTATACACCTGTCTGTCTGCAGTGAGTATACACCTGTCTGTCTGTTCACCTGTCTGTCTCTGCCTGCTGTGGGTGTAATCTGCCCACCTGTCTGTCTCTCTGCCTGTCTGTCTCTCAGAGCTGTGGTTTCCGTGTGGGCATGAAGCTGGAGGCGGTCGACAGGAAGAACCCCGGCCTCGTCTGCGTCGCCTCCGTCTCTGATGTCATCGATGACCACTTCCTGGTTCACTTCGACAACTGGGACGACACGTATGACTACTGGTGAGACAGACAGGTCAGAGCAGACAGACAGGTCAGAGCAGACAGACAGGTCAGAGACAGTAGTAGTAGTAGTAGAGGTGGTAGTAGTAGTAGTAGGAGTAGAATAAGTAGTAGTAGTAGTAGTAGTAGAGGTAGTAGATGTAGTAGTAGTAGTAGTAGTAGTAGAGGTAGTAGATGTAGCAGTAGTAGTAGTAGTAGTAGAGGTAGTAGATGTAGTAGTAGTAGAGGTAGTAGATGTAGCAATAGTAGTAGTAGTAGTAGTGGTAGTAGATGTAGTAGATGTAGCAGTAGTAGTAGTAGAGGTAGTAGTAGTATCACAGTGTAGCAGTACAGGGTGTAGTTAGTGGTCCGGCCAGCAGGTGGAGCTGCAGTGTTTCATGCGTTGCAGTGCTTTGCATCAATACTGATTGATTGATTATTATTGGATGGATCAGGTGTGACAGCAGCAGTCCGTACATCCATCCTGTGGGCTGGAGCGAAGAGCAGAGACGGCCTCTGACCGCGCCTCAGGGTACGCAGTACTCAGTACACAGTACACAGTATGCAGTACACAGTATGCAGTACACAGTACTCGGTACACAGTACTCGGTACACAGTACACAGTACGCGGTACACAGTACTCGGTACTCAGTACACAGTACACAGTATGCAGTACACAGTACTCGGTACACAGTACTCGGTACACAGTACACGGTACGCGGTACACATTACACGGTACGCAGTACTCAGTACACAGTACACAGTACTCGGTACACAGTACTCGGTACACAGTACTCGGTACACAGTACACGGTACGCGGTACACATTACACGGTACGCAGTACTCAGTACACGGTACGCAGTATGCAGTACGCAGTACTCAGTACACAGTACACAGTATGCAGTACGCAGTACTCGGTACACAGTACTCGGTACACAGTACACGGTACGCGGTACGCAGTACACGGTACGCAGTACTCAGTACACGGTACGCAGTACTCAGTACACAGTACACAGTATGCAGTACACAGTACTCGGTACACAGTACTCGGTACACAGTACTCAGTACACAGTACGCAGTACTCGGTACGCAGTACTCAGTACACAGTACACAGTACACAGTACTCGGTACACAGTACTCGGTACACAGTACACAGTATGCAGTACACAGTATGCAGTACACAGTATGCAGTACACAGTACACGGTACGCAGTACTCAGTACACAGTACTCAGTACACAGTATGCAGTACACAGTACACAGTATGCAGTACACAGTACACAGTACACAGTATGCAGTACGCAGTACTCAATACACAGTACACAGTATGCAGTACACAGTATGCAGTACACAGTACTCAGTACACGGTACACAGTATGCAGTACACAGTACACAGTATGCAGTACACAGTACACAGTATGCAGTACACAGTATGCAGTACACAGTACACAGTATGCAGTACACAGTACACAGTACACAGTACACACTAACACTACTTGTGTTTTTCAGGACACCCCAACCCAGAGAACTTCCTGTGGGAGGAATACCTCCAGCAGACTGGTTCCACTGCTGCTCCCAGTTCAGCCTTCACTCTGGTGAGGAAACAAGGAGGTAGGGAAGGAAAGGAGGCGTTAGAAAAGGAATCCAGGAGGTAGAGAAGGAAAGGAGGCGTTAGAAAAGGAATCCAGGAGGTAGAGAAGGAAAGGAGGCGTTAGAAAAGGAATCCAGGAGGTAGAGAAGGAAAGGAGGCGTTAGAAAAGGAATCCAGGAGGTAGAGAAGGAAAGGAGGCGTTAGAAAAGGAATCCAGGAGGTAGGGAAGGAAAGGAGGCGTTAGAAAAGGAACCCAGGAGGTAGAGAAGGAAAGGAGGCGTTAGAAAAGGAATCCAGGAGGTAGGGAAGGAAAGGAGGCGTTAGAAAAGGAATCCAGGAGGTAGGGAAGGAAAGGAGGCGTTAGAAAAGGAATCCAGGAGGTAGGGAAGGAAAGGAGGCGTTAGAAAAGGAATCCAGGAGGTAGAGAAGGAAAGGAGGCGTTAGAAAAGGAATCCAGGAGGTAGAGAAGGAAAGGAGGCGTTAGAAAAGGAATCCAGGAGGTAGAGAAGGAAAGGAGGCGTTAGAAAAGGAATCCAGGAGGTAGGGAAGGAAAGGAGGCGTTAGAAAAGGAATCCAGGAGGTAGGGAAGGAAAGGAGGCGTTAGAAAAGGAATCCAGGAGGTAGAGAAGGAAAGGAGGCGTTAGAAAAGGAATCCAGGAGGTAGAGAAGGAAAGGAGGCGTTAGAAAAGGAATCCAGGAGGTAGAGAAGGAAAGGAGGCGTTAGAAAAGGAATCCAGGAGGTAGAGAAGGAAAGGAGGCGTTAGAAAAGGAATCCAGGAGGTAGAGAAGGAAAGGAGGCGTTAGAAAAGGAATCCAGGAGGTAGGGAAGGAAAGGAGGCGTTAGAAAAGGAACCCAGGAGGTAGAGAAGGAAAGGAGGCGTTAGAAAAGGAATCCAGGAGGTAGGGAAGGAAAGGAGGCGTTAGAAAAGGAATCCAGGAGGTAGGGAAGGAAAGGAGGCGTTAGAAAAGGAATCCAGGAGGTAGAGAAGGAAAGGAGGCGTTAGAAAAGGAATCCAGGAGGTAGAGAAGGAAAGGAGGCGTTAGAAA
>JBAMJR010000422.1:65000-125000 GCA_038501785.1 Myoxocephalus aenaeus | reverse complement strand
ACCCTTGTACCTGTCACCATGTATCACCACGGCAACCAGTCAGAAAGGTAACCACATTCCTCTTATTTATTACATTATTAATCCTTTCATTTACACATAACTCTTTATTATCTTTCTTCAAACATAAATTACAGCATGAAGACGTCTCCCCTTAAATGAACTAGTGAACAAATGAACTAATGAACTAGTGAACTAGTGAACTAGTGAACAAGTGAACTAATGAACTAGGGAACTAATGAACTAGTGAACTAGTGAACAAGTGAACTAGTAAACTAGTAAACTAGTGAACTAGTGAACAAATGAACTAGTGAACTAGTGAACAAATGAACTAGTGAACAAATGAACTAGGGAACTAGGGAACTAATGAACTAGTGAACTAGTGAACAAATGTACTAATGAACTAGTGAACTAATGAACTAATGAACTAGTCAACAAATGAACTAGTGAACTAGTGAACAAATGAACTAGTGAACTAGTGAACAAATGAACTAGTGAACTAATGAACTAGTGAACAACTGAACTAGTGAACTAGTGAACAAATGAACTAGTGAACTAGTGAACAAATGAACTAGTGAACTAGTGAACAAATGAACTAGTGAACAAATGAACTAGTGAACTAGTGAACAAATGAACTAGTAAACTAGTAAACTCGTGAACAAATGAACTAGGGAACTAATGAACTAATGAACTAGTGAACTAGTGAACAAATGTACTAATGAACTAGGGAACTAGGGAACTAATGAACTAGGGAACTAATGAACTAGTGAACAAATGAACTAGTGAACTAGTGAACAAATGTACTAATGAACTAGTGAACTAGTGAACTAATGAACTAGTGAACAAATGAACTAGTGAACTAGTGAACTAATGAACTAGGGAACTAATGAACTAGTGAACTAATGAACTAATGAACTAGTGAACAAATGTACTAATGAACTAGTGAACAAATGTACTAATGAACTAGTGAACTAATGTACTAATGAACTAGTGAACTAATGAACAAATGAACTAGTCAACAAATGAACTAGTGAACTAATGAACTAATGAACTAGGGAACTAATGAACTAGTGAACAAATGTACTAATGAACTAGTGAACAAATGAACTAATGAACTAGTGAACAAATGAACTAATGAACTAGTGAACTAGTGAACTAATGAACTAGTGAACTAGTGAACTAATGAACTAATGAACTAGTGAACAAATGAACTAGTGAACTAGTGAACAAATGAACAAATGAACTAGTGAACTAGTGAACAAATGAACTAGTGAACAAATGAACTAGTAAACTAGTGAACAAATGAACAAATGAACTAGTGAACAAATGAACTAGTAAACTAATGAACTAGTGAACAAATGTACTAATGAACTAGTGAACTAATGAACAAATGAACTAGTGAACAAATGAACTAGTGAACTAGTGAACTAGTGAACAAATGAACTAGTGAACTAGTGAACAAATGAACAAATGAACTAGGGAACTAATGAACTAGTGAACAAATGTACTAATGAACTAGTGAACTAATGAACTAGTGAACAAATGAACTAGTGAACTAGTGAACTAATGAACTAATGAACTAGGGAACTAATGAACTAGTGAACTAGTGAACAAATGAACAAATGAACTAGTGAACTAATGAACTAGGGAACTAATGAACTAGTGAACTAATGAACTAATGAACTAGGGAACTAATGAACTAGTGAACTAGTGAACAAATGTACTAATGAACTAGTGAACTAGTGAACAAATGAACTAGTAAACTAGTAAACTAGTGAACAAATGAACTAGTGAACTAGTGAACAAATGAACTAGTGAACAAATGAACTAGTAAACTAGTGAACAAATGAACAAATGAACTAGTGAACTAGGGAACTAATGAACTAGTGAACTAATGAACTAGTGAACAACTGAACTAGTGAACTAGTGAACAAATTAACTAGTGAACTAGTGAACAAATGAACTAGTGAACAACTGAACTAGTGAACTAGTGAACAAATGAACTAGTGAACTAATGAACTAGTGAACAAATGAACTAGTGAACTAGTGAACAAATGTACTAATGAACTAGTGAACTAGTGAACAAATGAACTAGTGAACTAGTGAACAAATGAACTAGTGAACTAGTGAACAAATGAACTAGTGAACAAATGAACTAGTAAACTAGTGAACAAATGAACAAATGAACTAGGGAACTAATGAACTAGTGAACAAATGTACTAATGAACTAGTGAACTAGTGAACTAATGAACTAGTGAACAAATGAACTAGTGAACTAGTGAACTAATGAACTAATGAACTAGGGAACTAATGAACTAGTGAACTAGTGAACAAATGAACAAATGAACTAGTGAACTAATGAACTAATGAACTAGGGAACTAATGAACTAGTGAACTAATGAACTAATGAACTAGGGAACTAATGAACTAGTGAACTAGTGAACAAATGTACTAATGAACTAGTGAACTAGTGAACAAATGAACTAGTAAACTAGTAAACTAGTGAACAAATGAACTAGTGAACTAGTGAACAAATGAACTAGTGAACAAATGAACTAGTAAACTAGTGAACAAATGAACAAATGAACTAGTGAACTAGGGAACTAATGAACTAGTGAACTAATGAACTAGTGAACAACTGAACTAGTGAACTAGTGAACAAATTAACTAGTGAACTAGTGAACAAATGAACTAGTGAACTAATGAACTAGTAAACTAGTGAACAAATGAACAAATGAACTAGGGAACTAATGAACTAGTGAACAAATGTACTAATGAACAAATGAACTAGTAAACTAGTGAACAAATGAACAAATGAACTAGGGAACTAATGAACTAGTGAACAAATGTACTAATGAACTAGTGAACTAATGAACTAATGAACTAGTGAACAAATGAACTAGTGAACTAGTGAACTAATGAACTAGTGAACAAATGAACTAGTGAACTAGTGAACAAATGAACAAATGAACTAGTGAACTAGTGAACAAATGTACTAATGAACTAGTGAACTAATGAACTAGTGAACAAATGAACTAGTGAACTAGTGAACAAATGTACTAATGAACTAGTGAACTAGTGAACAAATGAACTAGTAAACTAGTAAACTAGTGAACAAATGAACTAGTGAACTAGTGAACAAATGAACAAATGAACTAGTAAACTAGTGAACAAATGAACAAATGAACTAGTGAACTAGGGAACTAATGAACTAGTGAACTAATGAACTAGTGAACAACTGAACTAGTGAACAAATGAACTAGTGAACTAGTGAACAAATGAACTAGTGAACAAATGAACTAATGAACTAGTGAACAAATGAACTAGTGAACTAGTGAACAAATGTACTAATGAACTAGTGAACTAGTGAACAAATGAACTAGTGAACTAGTGAACAAATGAACTAGTAAACTAGTAAACTAGTGAACAAATGAACTAGTGAACTAGTGAACAAATGAACTAGTGAACAAATGAACTAGTAAACTAGTGAACAAATGAACAAATGAACTAGTAAACTAGTGAACAAATGAACTAGTGAACAATTGAACTAGTGAACAAATGAACTAATGAACTAGGGAACTAATGAACTAGTGAACTAATGAACTAGTGAACTAGTGAACAAATGTACTAGTGAACTAGTGAACTAGTGAACAAATGAACTAGTGAACTAGTGAACAAATGAACTAGTGAACTAGTGAACTAGTGAACAAATGAACTAGGGAACTAATGAACTAATGAACTAGTGAACTAGTGAACAAATGTACTAATGAACTAGGGAACTAGGGAACTAGTGAACTAGGGAACTAATGAACTAGGGAACTAATGAACTAATGAACTAGTAAACTAGTAAACTAGTGAACAAATGAAATAGTGAACAAATGAACTAGTGAACAAATGAACTAGTGAACAAATGTACTAATGAACTAGTGAACTAGTGAACAAATGAACTAGTAAACTAGTGAACAAATGAACTAGTAAACTAGTAAATTAGTGAACAAATGAACTAGTGAACTAGGGAACTAATGAACTAGTGAACAACTGAACTAGTGAACAACTGAACTAGTGAACTAATGAACTAGTGAACAAATGAACTAGTGAACTAATGAACTAGTGAACTAGTGAACAAATGTACTAATGAACTAGTGAACTAATGAACTAGTGAACAAATGAACTAGTGAACTAATGAACTAGGGAACTAATGAAGTAGTGAACTAATGAACTAGTGAACTAGTGAACAAATGAACTAGTGAACTAGGGAACTAATGAACTAATGAACTAGGGAACTAATGAACTAATGAACTAGGGAACAAATGAACTAGTAAACTAGTGAACAAATGAACTAGTGAACAATTGAACTAGTGAACAAATGAACTAATGAACTAGGGAACTAATGAACTAGTGAACTAATGAACTAGTGAACTAGTGAACAAATGTACTAGTGAACTAATGAACTAGTGAACAAATGAACTAGTGAACAACTGAACTAGTGAACTAATGAACTAGTGAAATAGTGAACAAATGAACTAGTGAACAAATGAACAAATGAACTAATGAACTAGTGAACTAGCGAACTAGTGAACAAATGAACTAGTGAACAAATGAACTAGTGAACTAATGAATTAGTGAACTAATGAACAAATGAATTAGTGAACAAATGAACTAGTGAACAACTGAACTAGTGAACAAATGAACTAGTGAACAAATGAACAAATGAACTAATGAACTAATGAACTAGTGAACAAATGAACTAATGAACTAGTGAACTAGTGAACAAATGAACTAGTGAACTAGTGAACAAATGAACTAGTGAACTAGTGAACAAATGAACTAATGAACTAGTGAACTAGTGAACAAATTAACTAATGAACTAGTGAACAAATTAACTAATGAACTAGTGAACAAATGAACAAATGAACTAGTGAACAATGAACTAGTGAACTAATGAACTAATGAACAAATGAACTAGTGAACAAATGAACTAGTGAACAAATGAACTAATGAACTAGTGAACAAAATGAACTAGTGAACTAGTGAACAAATGAACTAGTGAACAAATGAACTAGGGAACTAGTGAACAAATGAACTAATGAACTAATGAACTAGTGAACAAATGAACTAATGAACAAATGAACTAGTGAACAAATGAACTAGTGAACTAGTGAACAAATGAACTAGTGAACAATGAACTAGTGAACTAGTGAACAAATGAACTAGTGAACTAATGAACTAGTGAACAAATGAACTAGTGAACAAATGAACTAGTGAACAAATGAACTAATGAACTAGTGAACAAATTAACTAATGAACTAATGAACTAGTGAACAAATGAACAAATGAACTAGTGAACTGGTGAACAAATGAACTAGTGAACAAATGAACTAGTGAACAAATGAACTAGTGAACTAGTGAACAAATGAACTAGTGAACTAGTGAACAAATGAACTAGTGAACTAGTGAACAAATGAACTAGTGAACTAATGAACTAGTGAACTAATGAACTAGTGAACTAGTGAACAAATGAACTAGTGAACTAATGAACTAGTGAACTAGTGAACAAATGATCTAGTGAACTAGTGAGCTAGTGAACTAGTGAACAAATGAACTAGTGAACAAATGAACTAGTGAACAAATGAACTAGTGAACAAATGAACTAATGAACTAGTGAACAAATGAACTAGTGAACAAATGAACTAGTGAACAAATGTACTAGTGAACAAATGAACTAATGAACTAATGAACTAGTGAACTAATGAACTAGTGAACTAGTGAACAAATGAACTAGTGAACTAATGAACTAATGAACTAGTGAACTAATGAACCAGTGAACTAGTGAACAAATGTACTAATGAACAAATGAACTCGTGAACAAATGAACTAGTGAACTAATGAAGTAGTGAACTAATGAAGTAGTGAACTAGTGAACTAATGAACTAATGAACTAATGAACTAGTGAACTAATGAACTAGTGAACTAGTGAACAAATGTACTAATGAACAAATGAACTAGTGAACAAATGAACTAATGAACTAGTGAACTAATGAACTAATGAACTAGTGAACTAATGAACTAGTGAACTAGTGAACTAGTGAACAAATGAACTAGTGAACAAATGAACTAGTGAACTAGTGAACAAATGAACTAGTGAACTAATGAACTAGTGAACTAGTGAACAAATGTACTAATGAACTAGTGAACTAGTGAACTAATGAACTAGTGAACAAATGAACTAGTGAACAAATGAACTAGTGAACTAGTGAACAAGTGAACTAGTGAACTAATGAACTAGTGAACTAGTGAACAAATGAACTAATGAACTAGTGAACAAATGAACTAATGAACAATTGAACAAATGAACTAGTGAACAAATGAACTAGTGAACTAATGAACTAGTGAACTAGTGAACAAATGAACTAGTTAACAAATGAACTAGTGAACAAATGAACTAGTTAACAAATGAACTAGTGAACTAATGAACTAGTGAACTAATGAATTAGTGAACTAATGAACAAATGAATTAGTGAACTAGTGAACTAGTGAACAAATGAACTAGTGAACTAATGAACTAGTGAACAAATGAACTAATAAACTAGTGAACAAATGAACTAATGAACTAGTGAACTAGTGAACAAGTGAACTAGTGAACAACTGAACTAGTGAACTAGTGAACAAATGAACTAGTGAACTAGTGAACTAATGAACTAGTGAACAAAGGAACTAATGAACAAATGAAATGAACTAGTGAACAAATGAACAAATGAACTAGTGAACAATGAACTAGTGAACTAGTGAACAATGAACTAGTGAACTAGTGAACTAGTGAACAAATGAACTAATGAACTAATGAACTAGTGAACAAATTAAGAAATGAACTAGTGAACAATGAACTAGTGAACTAGTGAACAATGAACTAGTGAACTAGTGAACTAGTGAACAAATGAACTAGTGAACAATGAACTAGTGAACAAATGAACAAATGAACTAGTGAACTAGTGAACAAATGAACTAGTGAACAAATGAACTAATGAACTAATGAACTAGTGAACAAATGAACTAATGAACAAATGAACTAGTGAACTAGTGAACAATGAACTAGTGAACAATGAACTAGTGAACTAATGAACTAGTGAACTAGTGAACAAATGAACTAGTGAACAAATGAACTAATGAACTAGTGAACAAATTAACTAATGAACTAATTAACTAGTGATCAAATTAACTAGTGAACTAGTGAACAAATGAACTAGTGAACTAATGAACTAGTGAACTAGTGAACAAATGAACTAGTGAACAAATGAACTAGTGAACTAGTGAGCTAGTGAACAAATGAACTAGTGAACTAGTGAACAAATGAACTAATGAACTAGTGAACAAATTAACTAGTGAACAAATGAACTAGTGAACTAGTGAACAAATGAAGTAGTGAACTAGTGAACAAATGAACTAATGAACAAATGAACTAGTGAACTAGTGAGCTAGTGAACTAGTGAACAAATGAACTAGTGAACTAGTGAACAAATGAACTAATGAACTAGTGAACAAATGAACTAGTGAACAAATTAACTAATGAACTAGTGAACAAATTAACAAATGAACTAGTGAACAAATGAACTAGTGAACTAGTCAACAAATGAACTAGTGAACTAATGAACTAGTGAACTAATGAACTAGTGAACTAGTGAACAAATTAACTAGTGAACTAGTGAACAAATGAACTAGTGAACTAGTGAACAAATGAACTAATGAACTAGTGAACTAATGAGCTGTCTGTCTTCCAGGAGGGACCCGGTGAAGACGGAGCCTCTGGGGAAGAGGAGGAGACTGAGAGACAGGTGAGAGGGACAGACAGGTGGCAGGAAGTTGTGGAAATTATTTCAGATTTTTTTTTAATAATATATATATATATATATACACACACACACACACACGGACACACACACGGACACACACGGACACTCAATAAAAAGTCTTTATTTCATAATGACTCCACTGGCTCCGCCCCCAGACTGTCCCAACCAACCAAATTCCTCTGTGTGAAACAGGAAGAGGAGGAGCTTCACATCACTCCAGGTACAGTAGACGCGTTAAGGCAGTGGTTCTCAAACTGTGGGGCGGGACCCTCTAGTGGGGCGCGGAGGTACTACAGGTGGGCCGCAGCCCTCTAGTGGAGTGCGAGGGTATTACAGGTGAGGCGCAACCCTCTAGTGGGGCGCGGAGGTATTACAGGTGAGGCGCAGCCCTCTAGTGGAATGTGAGGGTATTACAGGTGGGGCGCGGCCCTCTAGTGGAGCGCGGCGGTATTACAGGTGGGGCGCGGCCCTCTAGTGGAGCGTGAGGGCATTACAGGTGAGGCGCGACCCTCTAGTGGAGCGCGGAGGTATTACAGGTGAGGCGCAACCCTCTAGTGGAGCGCGGAGGTATTACAGGTGAGGCGCAACCCTCTAGTGGAGCGCTGGGGTATTACAGGTGAGGTGCGACCCTCTAGTGGGGCATGGAGGTATTACAGGTGAGGCGCAGCCCTCTAGTGGAGCGCGGAGGTATTACAGATGGGGCGTGACCCTCTAGTGGAGCGTGGGGGTATTACAGGTGAGGCGCGACCCTCTAGTGGGGCATGGAGGTATTACAGGTGAGGCGCAGCCCTCTAGTGGAGCGCGGAGGTATTACAGGTGAGGCGCAGCCCTCTAGTGGAGTGCGAGGGTATTACAGGTGAGGCGCAACCCTCTAGTGGAGCGCGGAGGTATTACAGGTGGGGCGCAGCCCTCTAGTGGAGCGCTGGGGTATTACAGGTGGGGCGTGACCCTCTAGTGGAGCGCGGAGGTATTACAGGTGAGGCGCAGCCCTCTAGTGGAGTGCGAGGGTATTACAGGTGAGGCGCGACCCTCTAGTGGGGCATGGAGGTATTACAGGTGAGTCGCAGCCCTCTAGTGGAGTGCGGAGGTATTACAGGTGAGGCGCGACCCTCTAGTGGAGCGCGGAGGTATTACAGGTGAGGCGCGACCCTCTAGTGGGGCATGGAGTTATTACAGGTGAGGCGCGACCCTCTAGTGGAGCGCGGAGTTATTACAGGTGAGGCGCGACCCTCTAGTGGAGCGCGGAGGTATTACAGGTGGGGCGCAGCCCTCTAGTGGAGTGCGATGGTATTACAGGTGAGGCGCGACCCTGTAGTGGGGCGCGGAGGTATTACAGGTGAGGCGCGACCCTCTAGTGGAGCGCGGAGTTATTACAGGTGAGGCGCGACCCTCTAGTGGAGCGCGGAGGTATTACAGGTGGGGCGCAGCCCTCTAGTGGAGTGCGAGGGTATTACAGGTGAGGCGCGACCCTCTAGTGGGGCGCGGAGGTATTACAGGTGTGTATTACGAGGGGGAGATGCAGATTCTTAAAAAAACAATCCTAAGGAAAGGAGCTTCAATGGAGGAAAGGAGAGAATACCGACATGGCAACATTTAAAGTCGGGCACAAGTTTAACATTGTTTTCATAAAGTCATAAACTAAAGAGATTTAATTTTTTATTTACTCTAAACGTCGAACAAATAAATAACAAAACAATAAAATGAACAATAAGTATAAAGAAACAAAGATAACAATGATTAAACTGTAAACAGTAACATATCATATATATAAGTAGATTCATGCGGCCATGTTTGTAGTTCCATTGTTCCATTCCTTAATTCACCTGAAGAGAGGACAGACAGGTTCACCTGAAGAGAGGACAGACGGGTACAGGTGTGGTGGTGGTGATGCGTTCAGGCGTCATCGTAAACTTGAGCTCTCTCTCTCCTCATTGTGTTTCCATGGAAACAGCAGGTCGATGAACGGGCTGTTTCCATGGAGACGGCTCGCCATGGTAACTGCGCTGTTGGTTGTGAAGGACTGCGGGCTCTCAACCTGTCTCACTGCTCAGTGGGGTGAGACAGGTTCTGAACCACGGCGCTGCTAATGTCCTGTTTCTCTGACCTGTCTGTCTCTCCAGCAGCAGAGTCCCTCCACCAGTCTGTCTTCCTGTCAGCCATGTCGCCGCAGCCCGGCCGCCACCTGTCTCACTCTCTCTGCTGGGAGCAACACCACGACCTGTCTCACTCTCTCTGCTGGGAGCAACACCACGACCTGTCTCACTCTCTCTGCTGGGAGCAACACCGCAAACTGCTGCCGGGCGTCTGGGGCGTCCACAGGGAGACGGTCCAGCACTGGAGCACCCAGCAGGTAGAGAGACAGACAGGTCCTCTCTCTGACCCGTCTGTCCCTCTGACCCGTCTGTCTCTTTCTCTGACCCGTCTGTCTCTTTCTCTGACACGTCTGTCTTTCTCTGACCCGTCTGTCTCTATCTCTAACATGTGTCTCTCTCTCTCTCTCTCTCTCTCTCTCTCTGACCCGTCTGTCTCTCTCTGACCCGTCTCTCTCTCTCTAACATGTCTCTCTCTCTCTAACCTGTCTGTCTCTCTCTCTCTAACATGTCTCTCTCTCTGACCTGTCTGTCTCTCTCTCTAACATGTCTCTCTCTCTCTCTGACCTGTCTGTCTCTCTGCAGGTGTCAGACTTCATCGAGTCTCTTCCTGGTTGTGAAGAACAGGCCAAACGGTTCAGAGACGAGGTGAGACGACCAATCAGCTGCTAGATCATGACCTCATCGTTGAACCTGCTGTGATCTCATTGGTTCCCGCTTCTGTCCGTCTAGCAAATCGATGGGCGGGCCTTCCTTCTACTTACCCAACGGGACATCGTCAGGATCATGTCAATCAAACTTGGTCCCGCCCTCAAAATTTACAACTCCATCCTGATGTTCAAACACGGCGAGGACCGGAGCCAATCAGACGCCGAGGACCGGGACCGGAGCCAATCAGACGCCGAGGACCGGGACCGGAGCCAATCAGACGCCGAGGACCGGGACCGGAGCCAATCAGACGCCGAGGACAGGGACCGGAGCCAATCAGACGCCGAGGACCGGAGCCAATCAGACGCTGCTCATTTAGCATCCAATCATCAGTGGGTCTGACCTTCTGACTCCACTGTGATCTCAGGTGTTTTCTCAGGTGTGACGTGCATCAAAAAGAAGAAAACAAGACAAAAACAAAAAGTTCGAGTACCATTCCAGGTTCCGCCTCCTTGAAGGGGTGGGGCTAAATGCAGGTGACAGGTGACTTGTTTCCTCGGAGACGTAAATATAGTTTTCAACAGAATGAAGAAACACCTGATAACACAAAGTGTTTACAATGTTCATAAAGTTTCCAACTTGAATCTCTTTGAACACACGATTGCTGCCAGCTGATTGGCTGAGACCTTAAGAAACACTAAAACACAGGAAGTTGATTTCTAATCCATATTTCTGATAAATAATAAAAGTTTGTGAAAATATATTTTTGTTAACAACTTACAACAGACTGCAGAATCAGGAAAACCAAACAAAAAGCAAATACATGTGAATACTTGTGGATTAAAAGCCATTTACTAAATGATAATGAGGAAACGACCTTAAAGGGTTAAATTGTGAGAAAGTGTCATCTGATTATGAGACGTTTTTAAGATGAGAAGATATGGAGAAGCTCTTTATGAATGTACCGGCTCATACGGCCCACAGGTGGCGCTCGATGACATCACGCTGTGGCTCCGCCCACAGGTGACGCTCAACGACATCACGCTGTGGCTCCACCCCCACTGTAATGACACTTTGAAGGCGGAGCAGTGTGACGTCATCGTTCCTCCAGAACTCAGGGTTTTACATCGGTCACTTCCTGTCAGGTGATCTTCATGACCAGCACTCAGAAGTCCCGCCTCCTCCGCTGTGATTGGTCACTTTGTGAAGGGAGACGACATCATCTTTATATTTATAATGTATTCTGTCGTGTTATGAAGAGTATCTATTGTATCTCTAGAGATTTATATTTTAGACTTTATAAATAAATATAAATATATATATTTGTATTGTTTCTCCCCTGACTCCTCCTCCTTGGTGATGTCACTGTGATGTCACACGCTCAGTCTGTTTTCTTTGCTGTTTCTGTCTGTGTTTGAGGAGATGAATAAAGTTTCTCTTGAACAGTGTATTGTATTGGGTGCTCGTGCGAAGAGAAGTCCAGACTTCGATGAGTTCTAATAAACGTTTTAATTAAAGTTCCATGATGACGTCTAGACTTGTCTAGAGGGGTCACACATCAGGGGGAGGACCCCCAGACCACAGGGGGTCCAGTCCCTTTGTTCCTGGTCCTGGTCCAGTCCCTTTGTTCCTGGTCCTGGTCCAGTCCCTTTGTTCCTGGTCCTGGTCCAGTCCCTTTGTTCCTGGTCCTGGTCCAGTCCCTTTGTACCTGGTCCTGGTCCAGTCCTCTGTTCCTGGTCCTGGTCCAGTCCTTTGTTCCTGGTCCAGTCCCTTTGTTCCTGGTCCAGTCCTCTGTTCCTGGTCCTGGTCCAGTCCTTTGTTCCTGGTCCTGGTCCAG
Source organism: Myoxocephalus aenaeus (assembly GCA_038501785.1). Classification (NCBI taxonomy): domain Eukaryota; kingdom Metazoa; phylum Chordata; class Actinopteri; order Perciformes; family Cottidae; genus Myoxocephalus; species Myoxocephalus aenaeus. The sequence continues at coordinate 112,581 of JBAMJR010000422.1, read as the reverse complement.
TCCCTTTGTTCCTGGTCCTGGTCCAGTCCCTTTGCACCTGGTCCAGTCCTTTGTTCCTGGTCCAGTCCCTTTGTTCCTGGTCCAGTCCTCTGTTCCTGGTCCTGGTCCAGTCCTTTGTTCCTGGTCCTGGTCCAGTCCCTTTGTTCCTGGTCCTGGTCCAGTCCCTTTGCTCCTGGTCCAGTCCTTTGTTCCTGGTCCAGTCCCTTTGTTCCTGGTCCAGTCCTCTGTTCCTGGTCCTGGTCCAGTCCTTTGTTCCTGGTCCTGGTGCAGTCCCTTTGTTCCTGGTCCAGTCCTCTGTTCCTGGTCCTGGTCCAGTCCTTTGTTCCTGGTCCTGGTCCAGTCCCTTTGTTCCTGGTCCTGGTCCAGTCCCTTTGCTCCTGGTCCAGTCCCTTTGTTCCTGGTCCTGGTCCAGTCCCTTTGCTCCTGGTCCTGGTCCAGTCCCTTTGTTCCTGGTCCTGGTCCAGTCCCTTTGCTCCTGGTCCAGTCCCTTTGTTCCTGGTCCTGGTCCAGTCCCTTTGCTCCTGGTCCTGGTCCAGTCCTTTGTTCCCGGTCCTTGTTAACCCTCAGCCTGATCACTCTTCATTACAAACCAGACTAGTGACTCTGTGATACATTCATACCTGAACTACTTCTAAACAATAAAAAGCAACTGGTGACTTCCGTTGCTAATACATATTTCCATGAGGCTCTCTTCTGATCACATCTGAAGTATTGTAACGAACACACAGACATCATTACATGTGCAAGTCCAAAATGAACATTTACAATTCTACAACAGCGATGCTGAGGCGACCTGCGGGACCATGAAGGTCTCGCTGAACACGAAGCCACTTGATCCACCGGAGGCGGACCCTGGTCTCTGTCCTGGTCTCTGTTCTGGGGGGACCACAGGACAAAGTCTGGTCCTCAGAGGTTTTGGTGACCTCTGGTCTAGAGGCCAGGTGTGGAGACTGAGGTCTTCCTCCAGGTGACGGTCAGCAGCTCTGGTGTTCAGGACCCCGTAGAGACCTGATCCATAGAGACCTGATCCATAGAGACCTGATCCGTAGAGACCTGATTCATAGAGACCTGATCCATAGAGACCTGATCCGTAGAGACCCTGATCCGTAGAGACCTGATCCATAGAGACCTGATCCGTAGAGACCTGATCCGTAGAGACCTGATCCATAGAGACCTGATCCATAGAGACCTGATCCATAGAGACCTGATCCGTAGAGACCTGATTCGTAGAGACCCTGACCCAGATTCTCTGGAGGGGTCAGACAGGTTGTCTCACTGCTTTGATCTTCCTCCTTCGTCTTCACCACCTACCCACAATCCACTGCTCTCCTGGTTCTGGTCCTCACAGAGGCCTGTCCTGGGGGAACCATTAAAGTCTTTCAGTCTCAGCACAGAAACTAATTATTCACTCTGCCTCCGTCTCCTAGCAACAGCAGCATCCCAGAATCAGAGGACAGGGAGGAGGATCCAGGATCAGACAGACAGGCAGACAGACAGACAGGTTAGTGTGAGAAATGAATGATGAAGATGACGGTGACCTTCCTCATAATCTGTTAATCCTGTTTTCCACATTGGTCCTTCAGCTCACGAAACGTTGACACATGTCCAAAGAGGACGAGAAGCGGGACGTCTGATTGGTTAACGAGGACGAGAAGCGGGACGTCTGATTGGTTAACGAGGACGAGAAGCGGGACGTCTGATTGGTTAACGAGGAATCGATCACCAAAATAAAGTTTGTGGAAGTTCAGTTAACGTTTGCGATAACTTTGACAGACAGGTTTACAGGGGCAGACAGGTTGTCTGGTGTTAGTGGGAGGAACCTGTCTCTCTCTCTGGAGGAGGAAATGAATTTACACTCAACACTGCAGGAGAGAGAGAGAGAGAGAGAGACGATGAGAGAGAGAGGGAGAGAGAGAGAGGGAGAGAGACGATGAGAGAGAGAGAGGAGAGAGAGAGAGAGAGAGAGAGAGAGAGAGAGACGATGAGAGAGAGAGAGGGAGAGAGAGAGAGAGAGAGAGAGAGACGATGAGAGAGAGAGAGAGAGAGAGAGAGACGATGAGAGAGAGAGAGGGAGAGAGAGAGGGAGAGAGACGATGAGAGAGAGAGAGAGAGAGAGAGAGAGAGAGAGAGAGAGAGACAGAGAGAGAGAGACGATGAGAGGACACGTTTAAAGACGAGGAAGCATCGGAGGATGATGAAGATGAAGAGAAAAGAGACGAAACATGAAGCGACCGGAGCTCCAACGGTGAGACTCATGCTGATGATCAATATGCTGATGATCAATATGCTGATGATCAATATGCTGCAGTGATTACAGTACTGATCAATACTGATCAATACTGACAGATATATGATGATCAATACTGTCTTCTCTGTGCTCTCTCTGTATGTTATTGATCGGCTGAATGAACTGAAGGATTGATTGCTATTGATCAGTATATCGATAGTTGTCAGAGGAGCTGCAATGCATGTTGGGAAATGTAGTCGCTGCAGCTCTGACTTTGTGTTTGTTCTTGTAGTAGTTTGTGCCTTTGAGCGACTTTATTGTCCCGGAAGGGAGATTTGTCTCCACAGCACTGAACACGTCCTGTTGTGAGGTTGTCTTGTGTCTCTGAGGTTGTCTTGTGTCTCTGAGGTTGTCTTGTGTCTCTGAGGTTGTCTTGTGTCTATGTTGTTGTCTTGTGTCTCTGAGGTTGTCTTGTGTCTCTGAGGTTGTCTTGTGTCTATGTTGTTGTCTTGTGTCTCTGAGGTTGTCTTGTGTCTCTGAGGTTGTCTTGTGTCTCTGAGGTTGTCTTGTGTCTATGTTGTTGTCTTGTGTCTCTGAGGTTGTTTTGTGTCTCTGTTGTTGTCTTGTGTCTCTGAGGTTGTCTTGTGTCTATGTTGTTGTCTTGTGTCTCTGAGGTTGTTTTGTGTCTCTGTTGTTGTCTTGTGTCTCTGAGGTTGTCTTGTGTCTCTGAGGTTGTTTTGTGTCTCTGTTGTTGTCTTGTGTCTCTTTGAGGTTGTCTTGTGTCTCTGAGGTTGTCTTGTGTGGCTGAGGTTGTTTTGTGTGTCTGAGGTTGTTTTGTGTATCTGTGTTGTTGTTTTGTGTCTCTTTGTGGTTGTTTTGTGTCTCTGTGTGGTTGTCTTGTGTCTCTGAGGTTGTTTTGTGTCTCTGTGTTGTTGTCTTGTGTCTCTTTGTGGTTGTCTTGTGTCTCTCTAAGATCGTTCTATTTCATCCTTACTGACCGCCAGAGGCAGTGTTTCACACTGGATATGTTCAATATCGCGCTTGCGCAGTTCGAGTAATTATAACAACAAAGTCACGTGTGTGGTTCTTTTTCATCTTCTCGCTGCGCAGGCTAACTAGTTTGTTAGCATCAGCTTTGGCTGAACTTGTGTAGAAGAAAGCTCGTCGCCTGTAGCCTTGTGACCTCCGGTCGGAGTTGCGGGTCTCTCGCCCTCCAAAGGCTGCGACAGCTAGAACCTCCTAGGAGGAGACTGTGCGCTTCTACATCCGGACCATCGAGCCGGACGGCGTACCTATTTTCGGTCATCACCAGGTCGGCTATCTTCACACCGTGAAGCAACACCGGGTGAGATCGACTAATATTGTGTCTGCAACAGCAGATTCCACGGGCGCTCTCGCTCCTGCTAACTAAGTGGAGCGCTAACGGAAGCGCGCCGCCCGGCGTAGCTACATCGCTACCGCCGCGGCCGGCTTTCTGTGAGCAGCGTCCCGGTCAGGCTGACTGAGGGGACGCTAACGAGAGCGACGTCGGTAAACATTGCGGCTGTGGTAGGTAGCGTAGCGTTGCTACTCGGGCTAACTGAGAGCCACGCTAGGTGGGACGCTACCGAGGTTACGTCGATGACGGTAGACTGACAGCGTGTACATCAACATCGGTAAACATCGCGGCTGTTATAGGAGTACGTCGATGACAGTACTAACAGCGATTGACGGTACTGACAGCGTGTAGCTGCTGATACAGCAGCTACTAGACTAGCCATAGCTACTAGTGAGGAGAGTTTCCTAGACGTGCTCCCCTCTCACTAGACAGACCGTGTCTGACCTGTTTCCACAGGACTGGTCTCCACAGCAGTACAGTGCTCTCACTGAAGCTACTGCTAGGACACCAATGATCACAGCTACTATACTAGCACAGCTACTATAGTCACAGCTACGCTACTAAGGGAGGAGAGTTTCCTTGCTCCCCTCTCACTGGACAGACCGTGTCTGACCCGTTTCCAAAGGACTGGTCTCCACAGTAGCGCAGTGCTCCCGTGTAGCTTACCGCTAGGACACCAATGACCACAGCTACTGTACTGGTGGGGAGAGTGCCCTCGCTTCCCCCCACTAGACAGACTGTGCCCGTCCTGTCGCCACAGGACTAGCCTCCACAGTAGCGCAGCGCTAGCCCACTGTAGCTGACTGCTAGGACGCCAAGAGTCACAGCTACTGTACTGGTGAGGAGAGCGTCCTCGCTCCCCCCCCCCCACTAAGACAGGCTGTGCCTGTCCTGTCGCCACAGGTCCGGCCTCCACAGTGGCGCAGTGCTCCCGCTGTAGCTGACTGCTAGGACGCCAAGAGTCACAGTTGCTGTACTGGTGAAGAGAGTGTTCTCGCTCCCCCTAACTAAGTCAGGCTGTGCCTGTCCTGTCGCCACGGGACCAGCCTCCACAGTAGCACAGTGCTCCCGCTGTAGCTGACTGCTAGGAAGCCAAGAGCCACAGCGACTGTACTGGTGAAGAGTGTCCTTGCTCCCCCCCACTAGACAGCCTGTGCCTGTCCCGTCGCCACAGGACCGGCCTCCACAGTAGCACAGCGCTCAGACGCTGTAGCTGACTGCTAGGACGCCAGGAATCACAGTTGCCGTACTGGTGAAGAGAGTGTTCTCGCTCCCCCTAACTAAGTCGGGCTGTGCCGTCCTCTCGCCACAGGACTGGCCTCCACAGTAGCACAGTGCTCCCGCTGTAGCTGACTGCTAGGACGCTAGGAGCCACAGCTACTGTACTGGTGAAAAGAGTGCCCTCGCTCCCCCTAACTAAGTCAGGCTGTGCCTGTCCTGTCGCAGAGGGACCGGCCTCCACAGTAGCACAGTGCTCCCGCTGTAGCTCACTGCTAGGACGCCAGGAGCCACAGCGACTGTACTGGTGAAGAGGGTGCCCTCGCTCCCTCCCACTAAACAGACTGTGCCTGTCCTGTTGCCACAGGACCAGTCTCCACAGAGGACAGCAGGAATCACAGCTACTGTACTAGTGAAGAGAGTGCTCTCGCTAGACAGACTGTGCCTGGCCTGTTGCCACATGACCGGTTCCCCACTAGCCCAGTGCTCTCGCTGAAGCTTACTGGTAGGACACCGAGGATCACAGCTGAAGAGAGCGCTGCGCTCCCCTCTCCTAGACAGACTGTGCCGGCCTGTTTCCACAGTAGCACAGTGCTCCCGCTGAGGCTTACCGGTAGGCCAGGAATCACAGCTACCGCACTAGCGAAGAGAGCCGTACTAGCAGAGAGTGCTTTATGAAGAGAGAGAAGCGCTCCCTTCACGCTAGACGGACTGTGTCTGACCTGTTTCCACAGGACTTGTTTCAACAGTAGCAGAGTGTTCGCGCTTGGCTTACTGCTAGGACACCAGTAATTACCGCTACAATACTAGGGAGGAGAGTGTCCTCACTCCCTATCTCTTACTGTTCCCTGCCCCTTCTCTAGCAGTCAGCAGAGCACCCCGCTCAGACGGACTTCGTAATCCACATCGATTAGCGGGGCAGGGTCCCCTCAGACTCAGGCTTAGGTTTAACCTTGCCGGCTGTGGGACCTGTGCAGCTCCTCTCCAGCCTAAAGACGGCCATGACCCTTGGCCTCGAGCCCGGGGGAGGGTCTCTCGCCTTCCGACATAGTGCGGAGAGGACTGAGGCATCAGACCCATCTGCGGCTGAGCCGGTCCCAGAGAAGGACATTATGTCACTGGCAGTGTCCGCCAATTTCTTACTGAGTACAGTGGCGAGCGGCCCTCCCATGCTTCCGGGCCTGGTTCCCGTTCCTCTGGCCATACCCCTTCGGCGGGAGCAGTCGACGACTCTAGGGGTCTGTCATCCGCAGGGCGCTGGCAATGCCTTCTTCAGGCACATTCCCACCCCTGCCACCTTTTCTGTCCCTCCCTCTGAGGGAGCTGCACGCATGCGGGGGAGACACCAGAGGTGCGCTCTCCCATCTCTTACGGCAGATGGCCGAACCCTGGCATCCATAGAGGACGCGGCAAAAAGGGGGCCTTGAGGCCAGCCATTGAGCCGAATATTGCGTCTCGCACATTTGAGGCCAGCGGTCGGGTACCCTTGACCCCCAAGGTCAAGGGTACCCGACTGCTTTCCCAGGCTTACAAGATGGCAGCAGGGGCTCCAGGTCGGCCCCCAGCTCACCCCAATAGCCACCAGTTGCCTCAGCGTCTCGCTGAGAGGCAGAGCTGCTCCCAAACGCGACTCTTCCAGCGCGTGCCCCCCAGACAACCTTCGAACCGGGGCACTAACGGTCGCCGCCGCCGCCCCCCCCCCCCCCAAGAGCCCTTAAGGGCAGGGGGGGCAGGGACTGAGGTCCTTGGGCCGCCTGTAGGTCACTTCTCCCAGCGGTAGGTGGAAGCAGCTACTGGGCACCTCACACTCCGGACCCCTGGGTTGTTTCGAAGGAAGCCCTAACCCAGGGGCACAGGCCACAGCCCGGGGTCACAGCCCGGGGGGTTCTACTTAATCTACTGGGCGGCAGACTGCGCCCAGTTCTAGGTCGGAGGGAACTCAACAAGTCCTGGGGTCTTGCCATTCATAGGCTGAGCACAGCAGGCGCCCTTCGTGCTGTCTCCAGAGGAGACTGGTTCACATCTGTCGACTTGAAGGATGCCTATTTTTAGGTGGCCCATTGTGCTTAGCCACAGGTGGTTCCTTCATTGGCCTGTCAAGGCCGTTATCTTGGTTCAGGGTGCTTCCGTTCGGACTCTCCCTCTACCCACAAGTATTCACAGAAGGTGTCACTGCTGCTCCTCTCCCCCCCCCCCCCGCCCTAATCACAGGGTGCGAAGATACTGCCGTACCCGGACGATTGACTAATCCGTGGAATTCCAGTTTCAGGCTGCACAGAACACTGCTCGCCTCATCTCTTAGGTGGCCCTGTGGGGTCTCAAGGTGAACACAGGGAGGAGCTCTCTGAGCCCTTCTTAGAGCATAACCTTCATTGGTGTAGCTCTGGATACAGCCACTGTGAGGGCCTGTCCGTTGCCCCAGTGTGTGGACGACACGGGCGGTTGCCCTACATCCTCTTTCTTTGCCTATTGGGCAAATTGACAAATGGCCTTAGCTGTCGTTCCTTTGGGCTTGCTGTCGCTGCGCCCCTTTGCAGAAGTGTCTGAACAGCATTTGCCTTATTGCTCTATCCCCGTGGAGGGAGAGAGCATACCGGTCAAGGAGTAGCCCCATTGGCGTGGTTCCATCCCGTCGGGAAGTGGTCACAACAGACGCCTGCCCTTCGGGGCAGTGTGGCAGAACAGGACTGCTCGGGTGAGGGGGTCCGCTCAGGACCTCATTGAGCAGGTCAAGGTCACCTAGCGCTCAAACATTTCCTTCCATACTTGAGAGGAAAAACAGGTACTTCGGTCGGACAACACCTCGACCGTGTTCCACTGGTTCTCCTTAAGGGAGAGGACCAGTCCTCTGGGTCAATATGCCCTGGCTCACATGTGGCCAGAGGGCCTTCTTTATGCTTTCCCCCCATTTTCCTCTGATCTGCCAAAGCTCCTCAGTGTTATTCAAGGGGGCCACAGACTAGTGCTGGTTGCCCCATTATGGCCAGCCAGGACTTGGTTTCCCCTGTTGCAGACTCTGCTGCGGGACGCCATGGCGCCTCCCTCATAGGAGAAACCTCCTATTGCAGCTAGGTGGTCGGATCTAGCATTCCGATCCCAGCCGCCGTCAACGAGGGGCCCGAGCGGCCGCCGAGCGGCTGCACAGAGCCAGTCAGGAAGACTATTCTGAAGGCCAGAGCGCCATCTACCCGTCTACAGGACGAGGACTCCGCACAGTACAGTGCCCCGTGCCTACTGTACTAGAGTTTCTGCAGTCCCTCCTAGAGGAGGGTCAGTCTCCCTCTACCCTGAGGAGGTACATAGCTGCTATTTCAGGGCAGCATGCTGAGGTTGACAATGACAGGGTACTGAGCCACAGGCTGTTGTCCCTCTCCTTAGACGGGGCGCAGCGGCTGCACCCTTCGAGCGCCCCGAAGGCTCCTCAGGGGACTTGTCCGTCGTAATGGACGCCCTATGTTCGCCTCTTGCAACCGAGGCAGAGGCTGAGATGTCTGTCGGCAAGGACTGTTTTTTTTCTCCTCCTTGCCATCACTTCGGCAGGCGAGTAGGCAAGCCACACGCCCTGTTGGTGAGCGAATCCTGTCTGAGGTGGAACTCAAGACAGGCCTGATGTGGCCTAATGCAGTGTTTTCCCCCAGGGGTGGGGAAACGCTGGTATCTCAACCAGCCTATCCAGCTGACAGTCAGAGCTTCTGTGCCTGGTGCGGGTCCTCGAAACCTAGGTCCAAGCCACCGCATGCATACGGCGGTCGGGCCAGTTTAGTTGTCCTAGGAGAGACCTAAGAAGGGCTGTGCCCTTTCGAAACAGCGCCTGTCCCACTGAATAGTGGGGACCGGGGCCTGTGCATACAGAGCGAATGGCCGTGCTCGGACATCCATTCTACCAGGATTGTCACCACATCAGGGGCAACCTTGAGAGGTGTGCCCATGCAGGATACATGTGCTGCAGCCTTAGGGGCATTACCCAGCACTTCTAACAGAGACTTGAGTGAATGTTGCCACCGTAAGGGGCGGCTGTAGCTCAGGGGGATGAGTGGTCGTCCCGCAACCACAAGGTAGCCGGTTCAATCCCCAGTCCCCCCATAGCTCACACGTCAAAGTGTCCCTGAGCAAGACACTAAACCCTAAAATTCCTCCCCGGGCACCTCACAGGGCTGCCCACTACTCCCTAAGACACTAAGGATGGGTTAAATGCAGAGGACACATTTCATGTATGTATGTACTATGACGAATAAAAAGGATTTCTATTTCTATTTCTATTCCACCCCTCACCCACTGGGTGTGGTTCTTGGCCCAAATTCCTCTGCTTGAGCCATATGAGGTAGTTCCTGTGGGATTCCTCGTGACTTTGTTGGTATAAGTCATCCAGTGTGAAACACTGCCTCTGGCGGTCAGTAAGGATGAAATAGAACGAAAGTTACGAAGGTAACTACGGTTCTATGAATCCTGGATGACCGCCAGAGTTCTTGGTCACTCGGAATCTCGTGATTTCGCGAGAAGATTCCGCAGAACCGAGCTCGGGATGACGCGGTAAGTTACCCGGCTGGGGGTCACCCGAGGTCACACACGTGACTTTGTTGTTATAATTGCTCAAACTGTGCAAGCGCGATATTGAACATATCCAGTGTGAAACACTGCCTCTGGCGGTCATCCAGGATTCATAGAACCGTAGTTACCTTCGTAACTTTCGTTTTGTGTCTCTGTGTTGTTTTAGTTTTTTTTTCAACCTGACTCTCTCCCTGCCTGTCTCTCTTACAGGAAGTCGGTGACTGAGTCCAGGTGAGGTGGCAGTGGGCGGGGCTTAGCCCACTGCCGTCTGATTGGTTGGTGGTGATGATCGCGACTGGCGGCCTCCTGCGGATCAACGCACGGCGACAGGACTCACTGAGGTCCAAACCACACAAAGCACACACACACAAGAGGAAGAGCAAGAACAAGAGGTAACACACACACACACACACACACACACACACACACACACACACACACACACACACACACTGAAGGTCAGCAGTGATGTCACTTCCTGGCCCCTCAGGAGGAACGAGGTGGTGGTGGTGAAGGCGAGGTTGAAGCTGTGTTCTGTCCCGGGTCTCGTGGCGGCGCTGGGCGTTTTGGTCCTGCTGGTGGGCTCGGTCATGGCGGCTCTGGGCTACTGGCCTCGGCAAGGACTCTTCTTCAGCGCTCAGCCCCGAGAGGCCACCGCCATGGCCTCGGTGGCCTCCAGCAGATCCACACCTGCCGAGGCTCAGGTGAGAACCAGGATCCCTTCGGAAAGAGATTTCAGGGTCAACGATCAGGTTCAGGAAGCAGGAAGCACCTGCTGGACGGTCTTCCAACCAGTTCTGAACCAGATGTTTTGTTTCTCTAACTGCTTCCAGGGAGGAGGAGGTTTCAACCGGACTGAAACCCTCAACGGGACGACGGGAGGACTTCCACGAGGCTTCCTGGAGGATTTTCTGGACAGGTAAACCAGGTGTAGTCTCTAAAGATGTGGCGGGTGAGTATTACTTGTAGTGGAGCAGAAGTGTGAAGTAGTTGGAAGTACTACTCGGTAAAGTACCTGTACGCTTCCATATATTCCACCACTGAAGATCAGTCGTTGTCACAGACATGTGAATAACAACTTTTTACAGAAGAGAATCGAACATGGCCTGAGGACCGCCTGGACCCCACAGGGGGTCCTGGAGGACCTTCTAGTCCTAAAGACCCAGAGGGTCCAAAGGGACTAGAGTGTCCTCCAGGACCTTCCAGAAGGTAGGACCTAAAGACCCAGAAGGTCCTAAAGGACTAGATTGTGCTCCATGACCTTCTAGTCCTTTAGGACATTATAGTTGTCCTAAAGGACTAAAGGTCCTACCTTCCAGAAGGTAGGACCTTTAGGACCTTCTGGAGGACTTCTGGAGGTCCCGTAGGACATTCTAGTCCTTTAGGACCTTCTGGGTCTTTTACTCTCCTCTAAAGAGACAGGTATGTCCCTCAGGAGGTGGTGGAGACCAAACACAGAACCAATAGAGAATATGCAATGTCTCTGCAGGTATCTGTGCTCTGATTGGCTGTATGAAATGTCTCTGCAGGTATCTGTGCTCTGATAGGCTGAAGGTCTTCGGCCCTCTCATCATGGGCATCGGGATCTTCCTCTTCATCTGTGCCAACGCCGTCCTGCATGAGAACCGGGACAAAAAGACCAAAGTCATCAACCTGCGAGACATCTACTCCACCGTCATCGACCTCCACGGCCTCCGCAAGCCCAGCGCCTCCTGCTGCGCCTCCTCCGGCGCCTCCTCCTCCGCCAACGCCCTCAACGGCCTCGTCAACTACGTCCAATCAAAGAGCCTGGAGGCCAAACCCAGGGCATACCCCGCCTCCCTGCTGAGCAGGAGGGAGGGAGGAGGAGGAGCAGGAGGAGGAGGAGCAGCAGGAGCAGGAGGAGCAGGAGCAGGAGCAGGAGGAGGAGGAGGAGGAGGAGGAGCAGGAGCAGTAGGAGGAGGAGCAGGAGCAGGAAGAGGAAGACAGGTCAGTGATGGAGGAGGAGGAGCAGTGTTCAGTATCTACCAGGAACAGCCAGACGCTCCTCCTCCTCCCTCCTCCTGCTGGACCTCGTTGCAGAAGGAGGCACTCAGCTCCGCCCCCTTACCCCTGGGGCTGGGCGGGGGCGGGGCCACGGGGGTTGAGGAGGAGGAGCCTGCATGTGCACCTCCTCCTCTGCGCTCCTCCACTCCAGCAGCTTCCTGCAGCTCCTCCGGCCTCCACCAGGGGGCTCTGCTCCTCCTCTCCTGCTCCTCCCTCACCGCCTCCTACCTGTCGCTCTCCTCCCTGTCTCACCTCCTCTCCTCCTCGGCCACGCCCCCTACCTACAGGAGGCGGAGCCTGCCGGCCGGCGGCAGCAAGCCAAGCCACAGAGAGGACGAGTCCTTTGAGTCCCCCGAGATGACGTCATCGCATCGCGTGACCTCACACAGGTCGGGGGAAGTGACATCACACAGGAAGTACTCCGACAGGAAGTACTCCGACAGGGAGAAACTGAGGATGATCTCTCAGGCGGATTCTGGTTTGACGCAGAAGGAGGAGGGATGAGGAGGCCGGCCAATCGGAGCTGACTGTGATCGATGACATCAGCATGACATCATCGCTCACACCAGGAAGTAGCAATAAAGACAACGTTTCTCTTGTTTCACGACACGAGGGCATGATGTTTGTGTCTTATTAGAGTATTTTATGTATTTATGTGGAAACCTGGAGGACGAAAGAAGCCACTGAAGGTCACTTCCTGTTTGTGACGTTTATTCATTTAACCCTTTGATGCCCCTTATTCATTATTTAAATGAATATATTTCCTTCAAAAGATTAAACTGTGACCCTGAAATGTTGGACATCGTTCATCACTTCAATATAAATAATCAACCAAACATCTCCATCAGCATGACGCTGTTCAAAGTCACACAAATACAACCTGAGCGTTGAGACTGACGGGTTGCGTTTAGAGTTGTAGCTCCGCGACGTCTTCCACTGGAACCTGATGACTTCTTCCTAGTTTTAACAGTGACGACGAGTACGTGTTCTCTCAGCTTAACTCAACAGAAACATTTCCATCAATAAAGCAACTTGAAGCACATTGAGTTTGAATTTTCTGTCAAATATTTGTTTTATTGTTTACTGGTCACTCCCAGTCTGGTCCAGAATTCTCTGGTGGTTTAGTCCACGTTTGGTCCAGTATTCTCTGGTGGTTTAGTCCATGTTTGGTCCAGTATTCTCTGGTGGTTTAGTCCACGTTTGGTCCAGTATTCTCTGGTGGTTTAGTCCACGTTTGGTCCAGTATTCTCTGGTGGTTTAGTCCACGTTTGGTCTCATATTCTCTGGTGGTTTAGTCCACGTTTGGTCTCATATTCTCTGGTGGTTTAGTCCACGTTTGGTCTCATATTCTCTGGTGGTTTAGTCCACGTTTGGTCTCATATTCTCTGGTGGTTTAGTCCACGTTTGGTCTCATATTCTCTGGTGGTTTAGTCCACGTTTGGTCTCATATTCTCTGGTGGTTTAGTCCACGTTTGGTCTCATATTCTCTGGTGGTTTAGTCCACGTTTGGTCCAGTATTCTCTGGTGCTTTGGCCTCACTAGATGTCTCAGAACTGGACCATGATTAAGTGAACCAGTGTCTAGTTAAACAGCTGACGCTCAGTCAAGTAAACAAATGTCTTTTATTTTCACTTATTCACTATATTAGTTTTAAATATTCACAGAAGACACAAGTTTACAGTTATTATCATTCAGAAAATACAGTGACGTGAACAGATTTACTATAAACCACGATCTAACGATTAATACCTAGTTTCTACACGTGTTACATTTACTTCCAGTTTTCTGTCCCTAGGGGGCGACTCGGACTAAATATTCTTTGTTGTTGTGATTCCAGTGTCATGTTGTGACTGTATGAACAGCTGTTTTCACTTATGAGCAAACATGAAGCTAACATGAAGCTAATGTAGAGCAAACAGACAGCTAACATGAAGCTAATGTAGAGCAAACATGATGCTAATGTAGACAAACATACAGCTAACATGAAGCTAATGTAGACAAACATACAGCTAACATGAAGCTAATGTAGACAAACATACAGCTAACATGAAGCTAATGTAGAGCAAACAGACAGCTAACATGAAGCTAATGTAGAGCAAACATGATGCTAATGTAGACAAACATACAGCTAACATGAAGCTAATGTAGAGCAAACAGACAGCTAACATGAAGCTAATGTAGAGCGAACAGACAGCTAACATGAAGCTAATGTAGAGCAAACAGACAGCTAACATGAAGCTAATGTAGCAGTAAAATGAACAGAAATAAGTGAGAGCAGTTGTGTGACTTGCTTGTTGATTGATGCATCAGTGTTTTGTAAAATATCGATAACTAATAATTCCAGTATCACAGGAAGTCAATGAGGGAATGTCAGCAGCAGCGTCCAGTCATATTATAGAGGGGGGGCTTCAGTTTGGGTCACAGTCTAGAGTTATTGATCATCAGTAATCAATACTGTAGGCGAGTTGATTCGCTCCAAACCAGTTAAGGATTTCATGCTACGTTTCAAAAGTTAGCTTTTTGTTTGACAACTGAATAGAAACACGACCACTGTCCTGTCAATCAGAAGGTTAGCTCCGCCCCCTTGCTGCTCCTATTGGTCACACTGAGAATAAAGTTTCTGGAAACCTTCAAAATAAAACTCAGTAAAGGTTCTTTAGATGGTTCCGTCTGGAGAACGGAGGAACCACAGATTCAGACACGACAGTTTGTGATGTCACAGTTTGTGATGTCACCACAGGCGTCGATGGATGAGCTCAGCGTCGGGTCCATTTGATCAGAGTCTCCGGCGATCGATACAAGAAGATCAGTTTGGCGTAAAGCTCCTCCTCCAACTCCAGCTCACCTGTCTCTCTCACCTGGAACAGAGAACAACCAATCAGATCACAGCGGCCAACGCTGACGTACAGGCGTGTCCATAAAGTTTCATTTGACGTACCAGGAAGACGTCGGTGCAGAGCTTGAGAATGCGGTCGACGCACGGCAGCTCCTCGAACATGATGGAGTGGCTGATCCCGCTGAAGAACTCACGCACGAACTTCCCGATCACCAGAACCACCGACGCATAAAGACCCATGATGCTGCAGAAGGACACGCAGTAAAGGTACTGAAAGTACTGCAGTGAATACACCTTATAGCAGTAAAGGTACTGAAAGTACTGCAGTGAATACACGTTATAGCAGTAATAGTACTACAGGTACTGTAGTGAATACACCTTATAGCAGTAAAGGTACTGCAAGTACTGCAGTGAATACACGTTATAGCAGTAATAGTACTACAGGTACTGCATTGAATACACGTTATAGCAGTAAAGGTACTGCAAGTACTGCAGTGAATACACCTTATAGCAGTAAAGGTACTGCAAGTACTGCAGTGAATACACCTTATAGCAGTAAAGGTACTGCAAGTACTGCAGTGAATACACCTTATAGCAGTAAAGGTACTGAAAGTACTGCAGTGAATACACCTTATAGCAGTAAAGGTACTGCAAGTACTGCAGTGAATACACCTTATAGCAGTAAAGGTACTGCAAGTACTGCAGTGAATACACCTTATAGCAGTAAAGGTACTGAAAGTACTGCAGTGAATACACGTTATAGCAGTAATAGTACTACAGGTACTGTAGTGAATACACCTTATAGCAGTAAAGGTACTGCAAGTACTGCAGTGAATACACCTTATAGCAGTAAAGGTACTGAAAGTACTGCAGTGAATACACCTTATAGCAGTAAAGGTACTGAAAGTACTGCAGTGAATACACCTTATAGCAGTAAAGGTACTGAAAGTACTGCAGTGAATACACGTTATAGCAGTAATAGTACTACAGGTACTGCAGTGAATACACATTATAGCAGTAATAGTACTACAGGTACTGCAGTGAATACACGTTATAGCAGTAATAGTACTACAGGTACTGCAGTGAATACACGTTATAGCAGTAAAGGTACTGCAAGTACTGCAGTGAATACACCTTATAGCAGTAAAGGTACTGCAAGTACTGCAGTGAATACACCTTATAGCAGTAAAGGTACTGAAAGTACTGCAGTGAATACACGTTATAGCAGTAATAGTACTACAGGTACTGCAGTGAATACACATTATAGCAGTAATAGTACTACAGGTACTGCAGTGAATACACGTTATAGCAGTAATAGTACTACAGGTACTGCAGTGAATACACGTTATAGCAGTAAAGGTACTGCAAGTACTGCAGTGAATACACCTTATAGCAGTAAAGGTACTGCAAGTACTGCAGTGAATACACCTTATAGCAGTAAAGGTACTGAAAGTACTGCAGTGAATACACGTTATAGCAGTAATAGTACTACAGGTACTGCAGTGAATACACATTATAGCAGTAATAGTACTACAGGTACTGCAGTGAATACACGTTATAGCAGTAATAGTACTACAGGTACTGCAGTGAATACACGTTATAGCAGTAATAGTACTACAGGTACTGCAGTGAATACACGTTATAGCAGTAAAGGTACTGCAAGTACTGCAGTGAATACACCTTATAGCAGTAATAGTACTACAGGTACTGCAGTATAAACATGCTATAGCAGTAATAGTACTACAGGTACTGCAGTATAAACACGCTATAGCAGTAATAGTACTACAGGTACTGTAATACTTGAAGGTCTTGGTGTGTACCCGTATCCAGCCAGGAAGCCCAGACTCGGAGGACTGACTTTATCACTGAACACAAACAGCTGAAGCCCTGCCTCCCTCTTGTCACTCAGCGAAGCTCCGCCTCCGATGGGCACCAGGCTGGCAGCTGGTTGGTCAACGATCCACCAGTCCTGGATCTCTCGGCTCTGATTGGTCGACCGTTCCAGGGCCAATAGGATGTCCTTGTAGCCGTCGTCTGATTGGTCCAGAGAAGAAGAGTACTTGCAGTTAGCAGAGAGTACTTTATAATCGGTTATATTATTTTATAATCCTATATAATTATTGAAATGAATATAAACACCTGAGTAAAGCTGTTCGATGGGTTTGGAGTTGGAATCGCTGGGAGCTCGAATGAAACATGGAAACACTTTGTGTATGACGCTGAAAACACAAGAACACACTCAAGAAACAACTCAACATGGCCCCGCCCCTTTGTATGAACCCACCCTCACACGTGGCCCCGCCCCTTTGAATGAACCCGCCCCTCACACATGGCCCCGCCCCATTTAATGAACCCACCCCTCACACGTGGCCCCGCCTCCCGTACTCACACAGGAAGTGACCTCGTCCCGTTCAGCAGCTGGATCAGCTCCAGGCGGGTCTGGTCGTCCAGGTAGGTCACATGTTTACCTGACGCAAGCTCCGCCTTCGCCCCCAGACTCAGGTTCCTGTTGAAACGCAGTACACACACAGTCCTACACACAGTCCTACAATGATTGATTATTGATCAGTAGGGTGAAGCTGACCTCTGAACAGTCCAGGACACAGTCAGGGGGAAGTGGTCCAGACTGAGCACCTGGCTCAGGTACTGCCTGCTGGGAGGGCTGATGGTCCACAGAGAGTTGCTGCTGCCCTGCAGCTCCGCCACCGCCACGTCCTCATGACCATAGGCCTCCAGGAACTGCAAGGCACTCTGGGAAATACAGCCACAGGGTTACTGGTTACTGCAGGTGGTGAGTCAATCTCTAAAGGACTCACAGGTGTGAACCTCTGAAGGACTCACAGGTGTGAACCTCTGAAGGACTCACAGGCGTGAACCTCTAAAGGACTCACAGGCGTGAACCTCTAAAGGACTCACAGGCGTGAACCTCTAAAGGACTCACAGGCGTGAACCTCTAAAGGACTCACAGGCGTGAACCTCTGAAGGACTCACAGGCGTGAACCTCTGAAGGACTCACAGGCGTGAACCTCTGAAGGACTCACAGGCGTGAACCTCTGAAGGACTCACAGGCGTGAACCTCTGAAGGACTCACAGGCGTGAACCTCTGAAGGACTCACAGGCGTGAACCTCTAAAGGACTCACAGGCGTGAACCTCTAAAGGACTCACAGGCGTGAACCTCTAAAGGACTCACAGGCGTGAACCTCTGAAGGACTCACAGGCGTGAACCTCTGAAGGACTCACAGGCGTGAACCTCTGAAGGACTCACAGGCGTGAACCTCTAAAGGACTCACAGGCGTGAACCTCTAAAGGACTCACAGGCGTGAACCTCTGAAGGACTCACAGGCGTGAACCTCTGAAGGACTCACAGGCGTGAACCTCTGAAGGACTCACAGGCGTGAACCTCTGAAGGACTCACAGGCGTGAACCTCTGAAGGACTCACAGGCGTGAACCTCTGAAGGACTCACAGGTGTGAACCTCTGAAGGACTCACAGGTGTGAACCTCTGAAGTACTCACAGGTGTGTAGCTGTAGGAGCTGGTGAAGGACTCCAAGTCTTCCTCAGTCACGTCTCTGAGCTGATTCTGCTGCGCACTCATGGTGAAGATGGGCTGTGAACACAAGAGCAGTCGGTGATAGTTGTACTGTCAACAACGACGCTACACAGTCACTACGACGACACCTGTGTGGTCCAGGTGTGTGCTACAGGTGTGTGTGCTACAGGTGTGTGTGCTACAGGTATGTGGTCCAGGTGTGTGCACAGGTGTGTGCTACAGGTGTGTGTTACAGGTGTGTGTTACAGGTGTGTGTTACAGGTGTGTGGTCCAGGTGTGTGTGCACAGGTGTGTGTGGTCCAGGTGTGTGGTCCAGGTGTGTGCTACAGGTGTGTGCTACAGGTGTGTGCTACAGGTGTGTTTACCTGGAAGCCTCCCAGTGTGATGGTCAGAGACACATCAATCGGTCGGTTGACGACTCCGGCGACAGACTTGACGAGCGACATGAAGAGCAGCGGAAACCAGACGATGCAGATCAGCAGCAGCACGATGAGACCGCCCATCCCGTACTTCACCACGCGCTTCTTCTTCTGCCCGCGCGGCTGAGGGTACCTCTGTGTACAAGTACACACAAATATACACAAATATGAACACTCGCTTCTTCTGCCCACGAGGCTGAGGGTACCTCTGTGTACAAGTACACACAGAACACATAAATATAAATGTACACACAGAAAGACACAGACCTTCTCAGACTCCCTCCAGCACTTTAAGACGAAGCAGTGGGCGTAAACGTCCTCCACACAGATCCAGGAGGACAGGGACAGAGTGGTGTCGGTCCAGACCCAGTCCATCACCGCCCTCAGCTCCGTCAGGAAGGGCACCAGACGGAAACTACAGACAGACAGGTAGAGAGACAGACCGGTAGAAAAACAAGTAAAAGTAAAGTAAAAGCTTGGCTAATAGTTTCCCCTTACTTCCTGACTTAGTGCTAAGCTAACAATTTCCAGCTGTTTTTAGTCTTTATGCTAAGCTAGGCTAGCAGACTCACCCCTGGAACAGGAAGAGGTTCAGGTAGTTGTAGCTCTTCGTCAGGAAGTTTCCCAGAACTCGTGTTGGGTATCCAGATCGAATCTGATAGGCCGACAGCCCGAAGTACACACACTTCACAAAATACCAGAGCTGAGCCACCAGGTTCTGGTTGAACCGCCTGAGGACAGGGGGACAGACAGGGGGACAGACAGGGGGACAGACAGGGGGACAGACAGGGGGACAGACAGGGGGACAGACAGGGAGACAGAGGGACAGACAGAGAGACAGACAGGGGGACAGACAGGGGGACAGACAGGGGGACAGACAGGGGGACAGACAGGGGGACAGATAGAGAGACAGATAGGGGGACAGATAGAGAGACAGACAGGGGGACAGACACCATTATGTTAAAGAGGCAGTATCAATATTATGATCAGGCATTATTAACATTATGAGGCAGCTGCATTATGTTAATGAGGCAGTGCCGGTATGTTAATGAGGCAGCAGGTAAACTCACCTCTCAGTGACTGTTGGCAGGATGAAGAACATCCAGAAGTGAATCCCAAAAACCAAAATCACCTGGAAGACCAACTTCCCCAGAACGGTCTTCCTCAAATACAGAGCCCTGTCTATCACCATGGTACCTGCAGACAGGTACGCAGACAGACAGTGAGACAGGTAGACAATCAGACACACAGACAGGTAGACAGGGAGACAATCAGACACACAGACAGGTAGACAGGGAGAGAGGTAGACAGGTAGACAATCAGACACACAGACAGGGAGACAGGTAGACAATCAGACAATCAGACACACATACAGGTAGACAATCAGACACACAGACAGGTAGACAGGGAGAGAGGTAGACAGGTAGACAATCAGACACACAGACAGGGAGACAGGTAGACAATCAGACAATCAGACACACATACAGGTAGACAATCAGACACACAGACAGGTAGACAGGGAGAGAGGTAGACAGGTAGACAGGGAGACAGGGAGACAATCAGACACACAGACAGGTAGACAGGTAGACAGGGAGACAGGGAGACAATCAGACACACAGACAGGGAGACAGGTAGACAATCAGACACACAGACAAGGAGACAGGTAGACAGGGAGACAGGTATACAATCAGACACACAGACAGGTATACAATCAGACACACAGACAGGTAGACAGGTAGACAGGGAGACAATCAGACACACAGACAGGTAGACATGTAGACAGGTAGACAGGTAGACAGGTAGACAATCAGACAGGTAGACAGGGAGAGAGGTAGACAGGGAGAGAGGGAGACAGGTAGACATGTAGACAGGTAGACACACAGACAGGTAGACAATCAGACAGGTAGACAGGGAGACAGGGAGAGAGTTAGACAGGGAGAGAGGTATACAAGGAGAGAGGTATACAATCAGACACACAGACAGGTAGACAGGGAGACATGTAGACAGGTAGACATGTAGACAGGTAGACAGGTAGACAATCAGACAGGTAGACAGGGAGACAGGGAGAGAGGTAGACAGGGAGAGAGGGAGACAGGTAGACAGGTAGACAGGTAGACAATCAGACAGGGAGACAGGTAGACACACAGACACAGACAGGTAGACAGGGAGACAATCAGACACACTGACAGGTAGACAGGTAGACAATCAGACACACAGACAGGTAGACAATCAGACAGGTAGACAGGGAGACAATCAGACACACAGACAGGTAGACAGGGAGACAGGTAGACAGGGAGACAATCAGACACACAGACAGGTAGACAGGGAGACAATCAGACACACAGACAGGTAGACAGGGAGACAGGTAGACAGGGAGACAATCAGACACACAGACACACAGACAGGTAGACATGCAGACAGGGAGACAATCAGACACACAGACAGGTAGACATGCAGACAGGTAGACATGCAGACAGGTAGACAATCAGACAGGGAGACAGGGAGACAGGGAGAGAGGTAGACAATCAGACACACAGACAGGTAGACAATCAGACACAGACAGGTAGACAGGGAGAGAGGTAGACAGGGAGAGAGGTAGACAATCAGACACACAGACAGGTAGACATGGAGACAGGTAGACATGCAGACAGGTAGACAATCAGACAGGTAGACAATCAGACAGGGAGACAGGGAGAGAGGTAGACAATCAGACACACAGACAGGTAGACAGGTAGACACACAGACACACAGACAGGTAGACAATCAGACACACAGACAGGTAGACAGGGAGAGAGGTAGACAGGTAGACACACAGACAGGTAGACAGGGAGACAGGTAGACAGGGAGACACACAGACAGGTAGACAGGTAGACAATCAGACACACAGACAGGTAGACAGGGAGACAGGTAGACAATCAGACACACAGACAGGTAGACAGGTAGACAGGGAGACAGGTAGACAGGGAGACAGGTAGACAATCAGACACACAGACAGGTAGACAGGTAGACAGGGAGACAGGTAGACAATCAGACACACAGACAGGTAGACACACAGACAGGGAGACAGGGAGACAGGTAGACAGGGAGACAGGGAGACACACAGACAGGTAGACAGGGAGACAATCAGACACACAGACAGGTAGACAGGGAGACAATCAGACACACAGACAGGTAGACAGGGAGACAGGGAGACAATCAGACACACAGACAGGTAGACAGGGAGACAGGGAGACAATCAGACACACAGACAGGTAGACAGGTAGACACACAGACAGGTAGACAGGTAGACAGGGAGACAGGGAGACAGGTAGACAATCAGACACACAGACAGGTAGACACACAGACACACAGACAGGTAGACACACAGACACACAGACAGGTAGACAGGGAGACAGGGAGACAGGTAGACAGGGAGACAATCAGACACACAGACACACAGACAGGTAGACGTACCAAACTGGATCAGAACCATCACCAGGAAAGCTTCAGGAACTTGGTCTTCTGAGAGGGAGGAAGTGATGTCAGCAGCCGCTGAGTGTTTCTGAGGAAATAACAATCAAACAATACAAAATAACAATTAAACAATTAAATAGCAACAATTAAATAGAATAGAACAGAATAAAACAGATCAGTAAATCAAACTTTACTCCAAAGGCCCAGAAGCCGAAGACGATGATGATGAAGTCAACGGTGTCGGCGAGGAACATGAGGACGTAAACATCAGTGACGGCGCTGTATTCTGGTTGGACGAGAGCTCTGAAGAAGTGAAGGACGGGGCGGTAGAGAGACATGCACCTGATGGAGAGAGAGAGAGAGAGAGTTCATAGGACTTATAGTGAAGGACGAGATGGTAGAGAGACATGCACCTGATGGAGAGAGAGAGAGAGAGAGAGAGTTCATAGGACTTATAGTGAAGGACGAGATGGTAGAGAGACATGCACCTGATGGAGAGAGAGAGAGAGAGAGAGAGAGTTCATAGGACTTATAGTGAAGGACGAGATGGTAGAGAGACATGCACCTGATGGAGAGAGGGTTCATTCCACAATAAGAATAGTAAGAACTAATTCAATCTTTAATGTTAAATTCATGTTTCATAAACATCTGGTTCCAGGTGTACATGTGTTCATATTGATCATAACTAGATGAACTGTGTTCATATTGATCATAACTAGATGTACTGTGTTCATATTGATCATAACTAGATGAACTGTGTTCATATTGATCATAACTAGATGAACTGTGTTCATATTGATCATAACTAGATGAACTGTGTTCATATTGATCATAACTAGATGTACTGTGTTCATATTGATCATAACTAGATGAACTGTGTTCATATTGATCATAACTAGATGTACTGTGTTCATATTGATCATAACTAGATGTACATGTGTTCATATTGATCATAACTAGATGAACTGTGTTCATATTGATCATAACTAGATGAACTGTGTTCATATTGATCATAACTAGATGTACATGTGTTCATATTGATCATAACTAGATGTACATGTGTTCATATTGATCATAACTAGATGTACCTGCTGGCGGAGCTCTTCCTGGCTCTGATGGAAAGCTCCTTGAGTTTCTCCAGCAGCAGGTCCAGCCTGCCGGGCTGCAGAGCTCTGGAGCTCACGCTGCCTGCAGACACAGAGGAGGGCAACAGTAGTAGTATATACATGGTAGTGGTACATATGGACGTATACGTCTTGGTTTTAACTGCATCTGGGATTTGTGATTTGGGCTTTACAAAATAAATTGAATGACCTTCAGGTGTGTGAGGTCCTACCTGCAGGAGAGCGCAGCTGGGTGGAGCTGGAGGCGGTCCTGGAGGCGGTCCTGGAGGGGGTCCTGGAGGGGGTCCTGGAGGGGGTCCTGGAGGGGGTCCTGGAGGGGGTCCTGGAGGCGGTCCTGGAGGGGGTCCTCCGGCCTCGGCGCCGCAGGGTCCCGGAGAGCTCGGTGAGATCCGCGGAGACGGCCTGACTGTCCTGGTGGTGGACGCCATCATTCTCCGTGGAAACAGTCTGGTCCCACAGTCCGTGGCACTGGGGAGAATAAAGCTAAAATGTAGAGCTTCTCACCTTGAGTATGACTGTTCTATAATGTAGAGCTTCTCACCTTGAGTATGACTGTGTTCTATAATGTAGAGCTTCTCACCTTGAGAATGACTGTTCTATAATGTAGAGCTTCTCACCTTGAGAATGACTGTTCTATAATGTAGAGCTTCTCACCTTGAGTATGGCTCTGTGGTAGAACAAAGCCAGCAGCTGCAGGAGGTCATACAGGACGTAGCCTTCCTTCTTCTCCACTCCCAGGATGTTTGGGGGGTGGAACGGTTTGGAGCGATCCACCTCCAGCTTCTGGTTGAATGGAAAGAACCCAAACTGGAAGAAATACTTGATGACGATGGTGACCTGAGGACAGAGACAGGTAGACGGACTGTAAAACATTGACCTGGCGAATGATCATTGTAAACAGGGTAGAGCGACGGCAGCAGAGGGAACCTCGGTGTAGATGATAGCCGTCATCCAGAAGGTCTTGCTGGGCCGAGGGACGGACAGCGTGGCCCACAGGAACACCAGAACAGGAAGGACCAGCGTCAGACAGCTGGCGGACACCATGTGGTTCAGCACGATGACCAGGTAGCACACCGTCTCCGACCTGCCAGAGGGACGACCTTAGCAACGACAGAGGATCTGAGGAGTCACCTGTGGACCGGAGCTCACCTGGCCGCCAGGATGTTGTAGAGGGCGTAGCACATCTGGAGCAGCTGGTGCTGGTTCCCGTAAAAGCGGTCCGACGCCTCCAGCTCCTCGTCGTAGAAAGTCCTGAAACACGGCAGTGAAGCAGAGGGTGGAGCTGCAGCGGGTCACGGGTGGAGGATCTCAGTGACTCACCTGGGACTCACCTGCTCCTCAGCAGCTCGCTGGCCGTCAGCTCTTGAGCGCGAGACGCCGCCGCTGGACAGGAAGTGGAGGTCGAGTCGGACAGGAAGTCGCTCCGCTCCCCCGGAGTCTGAGCCGGCCACCTCCTGAATCCCCCCCCAGCCTCCTCCTCCTCCTGGTGCCGGTCCAGCCCCAGAGCCAGGCTGTAGGACGGGGGCAGCAGGGAGGGGGCGCTGGTGGGGGGAGGCTCTGAAGCGTCAGCTCTGTTCAAACAGACGCAGAGAGACAGTCAGGAGGAAGCAGAGAGACAGTCAGGAAGCAGAGAGACAGTCAGGAGGAAGCAGAGAGACAGTCAGGAAGCAGAGAGACAGTCAGGAAGCAGAGAGACAGTCAGGAGGAAGCATCGACTGGAACAACACCCTCCCGTTGCTCCTCCAGGAGGACTCACCTCGTCGGCTCCTCCTCTGAAGACGAGGAGGACGATGGAGACGGAACTCGCTCCATCCTGGTCAGTTTGGGTCTTTGGCTGGTTTTAGTCACCAGGCATTCTGGGTAATCTTCCACTGCTGGGTCACCTTCTGCTGTTACTCTCTCCGGTTCGACTCCTGAGGATGGAGCCTCCGCTGAAACTGGTTCACCTGGACCATCTGCTCCAGGTACTGGTTCTGTTCCAGGTTCACCTGGACCATCTGCTCCTGGATCACCTGGACCATCTGCTCCAGGATCACCTGGACCATCTGCTCCAGGATCACCTGGACCATCTGCTCCAGGATCACCTGGACCATCTGCTCCAGGTACTGGTTCTGCTCCTGGATCACCTGGACCATCTGCTCCTGGATCACCTGGACCATCTGCTCCAGGATCACCTGGACCATCTGCTCCAGGTACTGGTTCTGTTCCAGATTCACCTGGACTATCTCCTTGAGATACTAGTTCTGTTCCTGGTTCATCTTCTGGTTCACCTGGACTATCTCCTCCAGATATTGGTTCTGGTTGAAGTGGAGATCCTCCTGATGGTGACCCTGCTTCTGGTTTATCTGGATTGTTCTCTGGTTCCTCATCTGGCTCTTCATCAGTATCAGGAATCCCTGCATCTTCTTCTTCCTCTCTTCCTCTCTCTGCCAAGGCCTGCTGCTCGGCCTCCTGGGTACTGTAGTGAGAGGCCTGCCGCTCGGCCTCCTGGGTACTGTAGTGAGAGGCCTGCCACTCGGCCTCCTGGGTACTGTAGTTCAGGCCTGACTCTCTGGAGGCGTTCATCATCTGTTCTTGGTAGTAAACATGGATTGCTTCTCTCGTAGGAACATTACCCTGAAAAAAAACAATCAAACCAAAAAAACAAATAAACACGAGTCCTCCATCTTTGTTGTAGTTCCGACACTTACACCTGTCGTAGTCCTGGATGCGTACCTGCTTGGCCTGCTGCGTTAGCATGCAGCGCTCGATGCGGAGGACGGTGGAGATGTCGATGTGCTCCTGACACAGATCGCTGAGCCAGGCAGTCAAAGAGTCCAGCAGAGCCGACAGCAGAACCCAGCAGAACCGCAACATGCTGGAGAACCGACGCAGCGCCGTGTCTGAAACACAGAAGTCTGTTTGAACTACAACACAGACGAGTGGAGCCTCTTCCCTCACGGAGGACCTTTGGTTCAATATTATGAGGACCTCCTACCTGGTCCCTCCTCTTTCTCCTCCTCCTCCTCTCCGTCCTCCTCCGTGTCCTCCATCACTTCTATTCCTCCAGCTGCAGGAGAAGTGGAGAAGTTAGCGTCTCCTCCTCCTCTCATTACATTTCATTTAGCTGACGCTTTTATCCAAAGAGACTCACAATAAGTGATTCAACCATGAGGACAAACTCACAACAACAAGAATCAAGAAAGTACAATTTCTACAACAAAGTTAAACTACAAAGTGCTATCAGTAAGAGACATCTAAGTTCTACTAAAGTGCTGCTTTCTTTATTCAAGGTGTAGTCTAAAAGAAGTGTTTTAGTTCAGGTGAAGATGTAGAGACTTCCTGCTGTCCTGATGTCAATGGAGATCATTCCACCATCGAGGAGCAGGACACAAACAGTCTGATGTGAGGAACAACGTAGTAGCTCCTCACACCGGAGCAGCTCTCCTGCAGCTCTCCTGCTCCAAGTGAAACGAGCCAAAGTGCTCGTGTCTTGTACCAACAATGAGCTGCTGGCTTCACATATTACAAAAGTACAAAGTACACGGACATAAAACTAAGTCATTAATAAATACATGGAGAAATGCTGTACTTTCGGGTAAATGGTTACGCCGTTAACAGGTTCGCTTATTTTTTGGCGTTTTGCCAGAAGTCTCCGTCGTCCTTTCTGCTGCTGCGTCTCAAAACAGAAAACAGATCTCAACGTTGAACATGAATTGTATCAAATCTACAACCCTGTTTTATAAAGATGTGTAGAGGAAAGCAGCTCACTGCTCCACTAATACTGATGCAACCTGATGCTCACATATCTGCACTCATTCTGTTTTGTTTGGCAAAAATAAATAAAAAATAGCTTATTGTTTTCCACAATGAGCTATTTAGTAGTAACTAAATATTAGTATTTTTTTTGCACAGATATAACTTTATTTTCATTGTTCTAAGTGATTGCAATTAAAACATTACAAAAATTGTCTGATGGAGCAATCTGATTTACTTGAAACTTTAAGTTACAGATGGAGTCACAAAATGAAGTTATTTACAGAAAACATTTGAGAACCACTACTTTAAGTGTTTGTGTTGGTGGAGCACTATTAGCATTATTAGCATCTTGTGTCTAAATATTATGTTAAAGAGTATGTTATGTTAAATAATGTTAAAGAATATGTAAAGAATAAATACATATGAGTATGTAAAGAGCATTAAATGTACAAAGTAAAACAATGTAAACACTGTACATGACAAGATGCATGGTTCATTAAACATCTCAATGTTTACTGTTGCTGAATGGTTGCTGTTGGGATGTTCAACATGATGAATGGGGCATTTTTGTGGCTGGGCTATTGAGGGAAGTTTGTGAACATTGCTAGCCTATTTGGTATTAACTAGTAACCATGAAATGCCTCAATTCAATTCAGTCCAGAAGAGCAGGTACCTGTAGGGTATGTGGAGAGTGTTTCAATGTCTAAACATTTCGCTGCTTCACTCTTCTGCTTCACTCTTCTGGGCTAAGCCCCAGATGTGTCAAAATCCTAGAGACGCCCCTGCTTCATACAAGGAGTATTCACTGACGCTTCAGACCCACCTGGTTCTAGTTGAGATGGTTAGCTACAGCTGTGTTAAAATAGAGCTTACTAGTAGAACTGGAATACAGAACCAATACTTTACCTCCAGCTGGTTTCCTTTGCTTTCAGTCACTTGAGTGAAAACAAGGTCTCTAGTAGACCTAGTACATCAGATACTATAGTACTCTAGTAGACCTAGTACATCAGATACTATAGTACTCTAGTAGACCTAGTACATCAGATACTATAGTACTCTAGTAGACCTAGTACATCAGATACTATAGTACTCTAGTAGACCTAGTACATCAGATACTATAGTACCTCTCTCCTCCTCACCTCCTCTCTTCTCCTCCGTCCTGCTCTTTCGATCAGAGGAGTTCTTCTTCCAGAGTTTCTCGTGGTTGTTGCGAGCTCTCATCGCTGTTCTGGAGTCAGTTATCCAGGCGTGATACACAAACTGAGACAGACAGACAGAGAGACAGACACTCTCTTTTCATGACTCTTCCTCATCACTTTGTTTAAATTCAGATCTTCATGAGACTCACCTGGAAGGCTGATTTCTCAGGTAGCTCCTCCTCCTCGTCCTTCTTCTTCTCCTCCTCCTCTTCCTCCTCCTCGCTGTCCGTCTCAAACAGGTAGTAGTCACCGCTCCTCACCACTGCAGGCAGACAGACGGGTCAGGCAGACAGACGGGTTAGGCAGACAGACGGTTACAGAATTACAGGTGAGAGTGATGATGTCAGAGGCCATGTGACTCACTGGAGGCGTGGTTTACCCAGGGTCTCCACCACTTCTTCTGGCTCCGCCCCTTCCTGTTCTCCTGATCTACAGACAGACAGACAGACAGACAGGTCAGTGTATCCTGTGACTGACAGCTGTTACCGTGACAGCGGGTGTCTGTTTACGGACCGTTGGTATGGAAGCTGTCTTGGGTCAAACTCAACATTTTCTCTTTTCCTCTGCGGAACTTCTTCTGTCGGGATTTGATTCTCTCCATCCTGAAGGACACGAGACAGGAAGTGGTTCACAGATCAGTCCCCAGCTGACAGGCGGGTCCTCAACACCTGGTCCATCAACACCGGGTCCAGGACTCTGACTCGTCTCAGTGTTTTAACTCTGACTCGTCTCAGTGTTTTAACTCTGACTCGTCTCAGTGTTTTAACTCTGACTCGTCTCAGTGTTTTAACTCTGACTCGTCTGAGTGTTTTAACTTTGACTCGTCTCAGTGTTTTAACTTTGACTCGTCTCAGTGTTTTAACTCTGACTCGTCTCAGTGTTTTAACTTTGACTCGTCTCAGTGTTTTAACTCTGACTCGTCTCAGTGTTTTAACTCTGACTCGTCTCAGTGTTTTAACTTTGACTCGTCTCAGTGTTTTAACTCTGACTCGTCTCAGTGTTTTAACTTTGACTTGTCTCAGTGTTTTAACTCTGACTCGTCAGTGTTTTAACTCTGACTCGTCTCAGTTCTTTAACTCTGACTCGTCTCAGTGTTTTAACTTTGACTCGTCTCAGTGTTTTAACTCTGACTCGTCTGTGTTTTGACTCTGACTCGTCTCAGTGTTTTAACTCAGTGTTTTAACTTTGACTCATCTGTGTTTTAACTTTGACTCGTCTCAGTGTTTTAACTCTGACTCGTCTCAGTGTTTTAACTCTGACTCGTCTCAGTGTTTTAACTTTGACTTGTCTCAGTGTTTTAACTTTGACTTGTCTCAGTGTTTTAACTTTGACTTGTCTCAGTGTTTTAACTCTGACTCGTCTCAGTGTTTTAACTCTGACTCGTCTCAGTGTTTTAACTCTGACTCGTCTCAGTGTTTTAACTCAGTGTTTTAACTCTGACTCGTCTCAGTGTTTTAACTCAGTGTTTTAACTCTGACTCGTCTCAGTGTTTTAACTCTGACTCGTCTCAGTGTTTTAACTCTGACTCGTCTCAGTGTTTGGTCTCTGACTCGTCTCAGTGTTTTAACTCTGACTCGTCTCAGTGTTTTAACTCTGACTCATCTCAGTGTTTTAACTCTGACTCGTCTCAGTGTTTTAACTCAGTGTTTTAACTCTGACTCGTCTCAGTGTTTTAACTCTGACTCGTCTCAGTGTTTTAACTCAGTGTTTTAACTCTGACTCGTCTCAGTGTTTTAACTTTGACTCGTCTCAGTGTTTGGTCTCTGACTCGTCTCAGTGTTTTAACTCTGACTCGTCTCAGTGTTTTAACTCTGACTCGTCTCAGTGTTTTAACTTTGACTCGTCTCAGTGTTTTAACTCTGACTCGTCTCAGTGTTTTAACTTTGACTCGTCTCAGTGTTTTAACTCTGACTCGTCTCAGTGTTTTAACTCAGTGTTTTAACTCTGACTCGTCTCAGTGTTTTAACTCAGTGTTTTAACTCTGACTCGTCTCAGTGTTTTAACTCTGACTCGTCTCAGTGTTTTAACTCTGACTCGTCTCAGTGTTTGGTCTCTGACTCGTCTCAGTGTTTGGTCTCTGACTCGTCTCAGTGTTTTAACTCTGACTCGTCTCAGTGTTTTAACTCTGACTCATCTCAGTGTTTTAACTCTGACTCGTCTCAGTGTTTTAACTCAGTGTTTTAACTCTGACTCGTCTCAGTGTTTTAACTCTGACTCGTCTCAGTGTTTTAACTCTGACTCGTCTCAGTGTTTTAACTCAGTGTTTTAACTCTGACTCGTCTCAGTGTTTTAACTTTGACTCGTCTCAGTGTTTGGTCTCTGACTCGTCTCAGTGTTTTAACTCTGACTCGTCTCAGTGTTTTAACTTTGACTCGTCTCAGTGTTTTAACTCTGACTCGTCTCAGTGTTTTAACTTTGACTCGTCTCAGTGTTTTAACTTTGACTCGTCTCAGTGTTTTAACTTTGACTCGTCTGTGTTTTAACTCTGACTCGTCTCAGTGTTTTAACTTTGACTCGTCTCAGTGTTTTAACTCTGACTCGTCTCAGTGTTTTAACTCTGACTCATCTCAGTGTTTTAACTTTGACTTGTCTAAGTGTTTTAACTTTGACTCGTCTCAGTGTTTTAACTTTGACTCGTCTCAGTGTTTTAACTCTGACTCGTCTCAGTGTTTTAACTCTGACTCGTCTCAGTGTTTGGTCTCTGACTCGTCTCAGTGTTTTAACTCTGACTCGTCTCAGTGTTTTAACTCTGACTCGTCTCAGTGTTTTAACTCAGTGTTTTAACTCTGACTCGTCTCAGTGTTTTAACTCAGTGTTTTAACTCTGACTCGTCTCAGTGTTTTAACTCTGACTCGTCTAAGTGTTTGGTCTCTGACTCGTCTCAGTGTTTTAACTCTGACTCGTCTCAGTGTTTTAACTCTGACTCGTCTCAGTGTTTGGTCTCTGACTCGTCTCAGTGTTTTAACTCTGACTCATCTCAGTGTTTTGACTCTTTAGACCAAGTCAGCACTCTCGGCGTGTCTTACTGTCTCTTCAGAAGGTCCATGGACGTCTTCTCCACTTCGAGTCTCGCTCTCACAGCTTTCACTGTGGACGCCTCAAAGAGCTCCGCCCCCCTGCAACACACACACACACACACACACACACACACACACACACACACACACACACACACACACACACACACACACACATTAGCATCATGTGACTCCATGTGTGTGTTAATGTGTGTTTATATTTGTGATTGTGTACCTGGAGGCCAGTAGTTGTGTATTTTGAAGGTTTAGAACAACACACAGGAAGTAGTGACTCCTGAAGACTCTCCTCTGAAGTAACAGGAAACAGAAACAGACTCCGTCCCAGATGATGCCCGCCTCGTCACTCGGAAGCTCACACTGCTTACTGCTCTGCTGCTTCGCTGCAGGAAGTGATGCACAGACAGACAGACAGACAGACAAGTAAAGATTGTGTACCATGCTGCACTGTTTTAGCTCAGAGTCTTTGTTTATCTTATCAACCATTCGTAGAAAGAACCAAGCAGACCGGCCTTACAGCACGATCCACGTCTTCATCTCCAGCTGCAGGTCGCTGCTGCAGGGTTTTAAGAACGGTAACATGCAGATAGCGATGGCTATAATACTCACAGGCTAGAGGGGCAGACAGGCTAGAGCAGGGGTGGGCAAACTTTTTGGCTCAGGGGCCACATTGAATTAAAAAATTTGACAGACGGGCCGGGCCAGTATCAGATGGATGGAGAGTGTTTGACAAAGGGGGCGTGGCTTATCGCCGTCGGGTCTCTCCGTGAAAAAGAGCTGTCTTTTCCGGTATCGATTATGGAATAAATAACCACTAGTTCTGCTTTATACTTGTTGTGGAAGTCCCAAACATGTCGGAACATGAAACACCCTTGTGTTTGGGTTCATAATATTATCCGTAGCCGCACACAGCTCGGTGAATTTCTCCGACTCCTCCAGGAACTGCGCCGGTCTTATCTCCGTAAAACGGATACCGATTCTGCCACCCACCTTGGAAATAACCACCAGTTCTGCTTTATACTTGTTGTGTAAACTCCACATACGTGGGAACATCAAACTCCGTGGTGTCTGGGTTCATAATATTATCTGTAGTCGCACAACAGCGTCTGAATGACAGCCGCTGCACACACGAAAAGCCTAAAAGAGCGCTGTGCAATAAATAAGCATGAAGAAACATCTGGTCTGTTGTGGTCATCGTGCTTCGGGAAACTGAACTTGGGAACGGAGAAGCGCTACAGCGGTCTTTACTATAACTTATAATTATTTAAAATAAAAAACTTTTTTTTAATATATTTTTTTAATAACTTTTTTTTAATATATTTTTTTAATGTTATAATAATTATAATACTCGGCGGGCCGTATATTAATACTCGGCGGGCCGTATCCGGCCCGCCTCTGGGCTAGAGGGACAGACAGGCTTACGTTTGGTGTATCCTTTGATGGTGCAGGCCAGACTGAAGAGCTGAATGAGCCAACAGTGATTCAACACCAACGACTTGATGAACCCACAGGCCAGGATCTGCCCACAGACAGACAGAGAGACAGACAGGTGGAGACAGGAAGACAGTTTAAGTTTGTGACCACGTGACTCTGAGTACTTTAATAAATATCAGCATGATGATGATGCATTACCGACAAAATGTTCTTCATGGTGATAACGAACACGTTGTAGCCAATCAGACAATCCCAATACACCAGGATGGATTTGACTGGTTTCAGCAGCAAGTCTCCGCCCACCAACAGGAAGTAGAAACAAGCCACCAGGTAACCCATACAGAAGATACTGATCCTGGAACAGGAAGTAGAAACTCGTCAATAGGTAACCCATACAGAAGATACTGATCCTGGAACAGGAAGTAGAAACTCGTCAATAGGTAACCCATACAGAAGATACTGATCCTGGAACAGGAAGTAGAAACTCGTCAATAGGTAACCCATACAGAAGATACTGATCCTGGAACATCATTAATGCGGAATTTGACGTTTTACGTTTTCATTCCCATTTATTTCCTGAATTTAAAGGTATAGTGTTGAATCCCAGATTGTGTGGAGAATACAAACGTGAGATTGTTATAAGTTTTATCCACAAAGGATCTCTCATGTCTGCTCGTGTCTCCATGACTGCTGGTCCTTTAGAGGCCTCGCTATGACATGAGACGGGTTCCTTGTAGTAACTTTAGTGCTCAGGTGTAACTTCAGGTAGCTGTGGCTCCGCCCACTCACCTGGTCGTCCCAGTGATGAAGATGATGGTGAGGACGAACCAGAACATGTAGCTGAAGATGATCAGCTTCATCATGTCCAGGTAAGACCTGCACACACAGAGGGCAAAGGTCAGAGGACAGACAGACAGACAGACAGACAGACAGACAGACAGAGAGGGAGAGTTTACCTGCACAGCATGAAGTCCGGGCCTGTGTTGAGACGGAGTCCCCTGATTGGATCGGAGACCTGTCCGTCATTCTCGTCCAGCTCACAGTTGTCTCCTGCGAGGGTCTGGACCGCCGACTGGAGCTCCTCCTCAAACACCTGCAGCTGCAGAGAGGCTCCGAGGAGGAGCAGGAAATCATCTGAAAGATCAGGAAACACGTGGTGAGGAGGAGGAGCAGGAGGAAAACATCCGAAGGATCAGGAAACACGTGATGAGGAGGAGGAAATCCTTATAATTGTTTTTCTCAGAAAGTTAAATGTCTCTTTATGTGTTTTATACTGAGGAAGTAAAACTAAATGCTACGTTCTCAGATTTTGACGACGATGCTCTTACAGAGGAGGAAGATTGGGTTTGGTGGTGTCAGGTGATCAGGGAGGAAGAGCCACTTCACCACGTTGGAGTCCATGTTGAAGGACGGAGGTCTCCAGGGATAATCTGTAAATACAACAAACGTTTGACGCAACAGGAGGAAGCTTTTTGCCTAGCTTAGCATAATGACTAGAAGCAAGAGGAAGCTTTTAGCTTAGCTTAGCATAACAACTAGAAGCAGGAGGAAGCTTTTAGCCTAGCTTAGCATAATGACTAGAAGCAAGGGGATGCTTTTAGCCTAGCTTAGCATAACAAATAGAAGCAGGAGAAAGCTTTTAGTCTAGCTTAGCATAATGACTAGAAGCAGGAGGAAGCGTTTAGCCTAGCTTAGCATAACTAGCTCAGGATCGGTCGTACCTTTACATGTGGCGGGTGGGAACCCGATGCACAGCAGGTACTGGAAACACAACAGCCCCGACAGGAAGTAGCAGTACTTGGGCCACACTGAGGCGATGTGCTTCCTGCCACGCTTTGATAGGACGCTTATGAGACCGAAGGCGTGGCCTACAGCAAACAGATCCATCCGCTGACCAATCACGTTCACGGCCAACAGGAAACAGGTCTGAGGAAGAGCGCGGGAATGTTTGTCAACAGGAAAACGTTCGCTTATTGCTAACCTCAGT
Source organism: Myoxocephalus aenaeus (assembly GCA_038501785.1). Lineage (NCBI taxonomy): Eukaryota > Metazoa > Chordata > Actinopteri > Perciformes > Cottidae > Myoxocephalus > Myoxocephalus aenaeus. The sequence goes on along the minus strand of JBAMJR010000422.1, from coordinate 78,408 downwards.
GCATATCTCACCTCCAGGCCGAACTTGTAGAAGAAGTAGTTGAGGAAGTACTTAACGCAGCTTAGCACGCTGTCGTCCAGGTGACACCTGGTGATGTCATGAAAGAGCGTTCTGGTAGGGGGCGGGACTTCGTTACGGCGAAGACGGTAGAGCTCCTGGTGTCTGTATACCGTCACCTCGAAGGCTAACAGCGCTAACATCATCAGGTTATACTGTAGAGACAGGTTAGCATGGTGCTAGTTATGAGAGCTAAAATCATCAGGTTATACTGTAGAGACAGGTTAGCATGATGCTAGTTATCAAAGCTAACATGATGCTAAGCTATAAGAGCTAACATGATGTTAAGCTATCAGAATTGAGTCGTCACTCCTCACCCTCAGGTAGTCGAGCAGTTTTCCGTCCGTCTTCCGAAGCCCCACCCACTGGGCGGGGTCAACTGGACCAGAGTACAAAACAGAGCGAGACAGGTCGGTACTGGAGTTACCTGGCTACAGAGAGACAGACAGGTATGATACCGTTACAGAGGGAGGTTCAACAAAGATACTGGTCTTAGAGACAGACAGACAGGTGTTTGTTTGGTTGAGACAGACAGACAGTTACCATGGTGCAGTTGGAGGCGTATCTGACGGGCTGGACGATGCTGAGTTGGTACAACATCTTGCAGACTGTCACCACACAGGTCCACACTGTGCAGACTCCTAACAGCAGGGGGCGCCATGCCCTGCAGGGCAGAGCCACGCCCACACACAGCACGAACAGCAGGTTAAACACACACACCTACAGAGAGACAGACAGGTTAAATAATACACCTGCAGAGGGACAGACAGGTTCATCACATACACCTGTAGAGAGACAAACTGACTGACAGACAGACAGATCACTGAACAGATGCTGACCTCCTTCACAGAGATCCAGATGATGTAGGAGGAGACGATCTTGACTATGTGGAGTTCCAGGAGCCACCAGAGGAGGTGCTGCAGGCGCTGCAAGGAGAGGAGGAGGCGCAGGAACAAAACAGAGAGACGATCCACCACCAACCTCCAGGAGACCAGCACTGAGGAAGAAAGACCAGGAGTCTATTTCTTGTTCTGTCACAGGTGTGATGATGATGACGATGAGGATGCAGTTACCTTTAAGTTGGTCAGACAGGGTTTCCCTCTCAAACACACAGGGGTACTCCTCCTCCTCTTCCTCCTCCTTTTCCTCCTCCTCCTCTTTTATCCATTTCTCTTCTGTCACCGGCTCTCTCTCCCTTTGTTCTCGGCTCTTCTCGGCCTCCAGGATGAGCTGAGGAGCGCCACACAGCGACAGGTCGACCAGGCTGCCGTCAGAGTGGACCAACCTGCAGACACGTCACAGGTGAGGAGCAGCAGGGCAAATCCCCCTCCTTTAGGTATGGAGGGCGGAGCCACCGTCAGCTCTGATCATAGAGAAGGGATTACCTGCAGAGGCCTGAGGACCAGCTGGAGAGGTATGAGAACTATCTACATAGGTATGGGAACTACCTGCAGAGGTATGGGAACTATCCACAGAGGTATGGGAACTATCCACAGAGGTATGGGAACTACCTGCAGAGGTATGGGAACTATCCACAGAGGTATGGGAACTATCCACAGAGGTATGGGAACTATCCACAGAGGTATGGGAACTATCCACAGAGGTATGGGAACTACCTGCAGAGGTATGGGAACTATCCACAGAGGTATGGGAACTACCTGCAGAGGTATGGGAACTACCTGCAGAGGTATGGGAACTATCCACAGAGGTATGGGAACTACCTGCAGAGGTATGGGAACTATCCACAGAGGTATGGGAACTATCCACAGAGGTATGGGAACTATCCACAGAGGTATGGGAACTATCCACAGAGGTATGGGAACTACCTGCAGAGGTATGGGAACTATCCACAGAGGTATGGGAACTACCTGCAGAGGTATGGGAACTATCCACAGAGGTATGGGAACTACCTGCAGAGGTATGGGAACTACCTGCAGAGGTATGGGAACTATCCACAGAGGTATGGGAACTACCTGCAGAGGTATGGGAACTATCCACATAGGTATGAGAACTATCCACAGAGGTATGGGAACTATCCACAGAGGTATGGGAAGTACCTGCAGAGGTATGGGAACTATCCACAGAGGTATGGGAACTATCCACAGAGGTATGGGAACTATCCACAGAGGTATGGGAACTATCCACAGAGGTATGGGAACTACCTGCAGAGGTATGGGAACTATCCACAGAGGTATGGGAACTACCTGCAGAGGTATGGGAACTATCCACAGAGGTATGGGAACTACCTGCAGAGGTATGGGAACTATCCACAGAGGTATGGGAACTATCCACAGAGGTATGGGAACTATCCACAGAGGTATGGGAACTACCTGCAGAGGTATGGGAACTATCCACAGAGGTATGGGAACTACCTGCAGAGGTATGGGAACTACCTGCAGAGGTATGGGAACTATCCACAGAGGTATGAGAACTATCCACAGAGGTATGGGAACTATCCACAGAGGTATGGGAACTACCTGCAGAGGTATGGGAACTATCCACAGAGGTATGGGAACTATCCACAGAGGTATGGGAACTATCCACAGAGGTATGGGAACTACCTGCAGAGGTATGGGAACTATCCACAGAGGTATGGGAACTACCTGCAGAGGTATGGGAACGATCCACAGAGGTATGGGAACTACCTGCAGAGGTATGGGAACTATCCACATAGGTATGAGAACTATCCACAGAGGTATGGGAACTATCCACAGAGGTATGGGAAGTACCTGCAGAGGTATGGGAACTATCCACAGAGGTATGGGAACTATCCACAGAGGTATGGGAACTATCCACAGAGGTATGGGAACTATCCACAGAGGTTTGGGAACTATCCACAGAGGTATGGGAACTATCCACAGAGGTATGGGAAGTACCTGCAGAGGTATGGGAACTATCCACATAGGTATGGGAACTATCCACAGAGGTATGGGAACTATCCACAGAGGTATGGGAACTATCCACAGAGGTATGGGAAGTACCTGCAGAGGTATGGGAACTATCCACATAGGTATGGGAACTATCCACAGAGGTATGGGAACTATCCACATAGGTATGGGAACTATCCACAGAGGTATGGGAAGTACCTGCAGAGGTATGGGAACTATCCATATAGTACTATCTACATAGGTATGGGAACTATCCACATAGGTATGGGAACTATCCACAGAGGTATGGGAACTATCCACAGAGGTATGGGAAGTACCTGCAGAGGTATGGGAACTATCCACATAGGTATGGGAACTATCCACAGAGGTATGGAAAGTACCTGCAGAGGTATGGGAACTATCCACATAGTACTATCTACATAGTTATGGGAACTACTTGCAGAAGTAGGGGAACTATCCACAGAGGTATGTATGGGAACTATCATCTACAGTGGTATGTATGAGAACTAACTGCAGAGGTATGGGAACTATCTGCAAATGTATGGGGACTATCCGCAGAGATATGGGAACTATCCACAGAGGAACGGGATCTATCAACAGAGGTATGGGAACTACCTGCAGATGTATGTATGGGAACTATATACAGCGTTAAGGTGAACTATCTGCAGAGGTAAGGTGAACTATCTACAGAGGTATGGGAACTATCTACAGCGGTATGTTTGGGAACTATTTACAGAGGTATGGGAACTACCTGTAGAGGTATGGGAACTATCCATGGACTAGTTGTAAAGCTCTGAAGACTAGATCAGGGATTACTGATGGTTTAGGATTTAGGACATCTGGACAATGATTGGATAGAAGAGGCTCAATGTTGTCAAGGGCTTTACTCCTACTGATCTGTGACCTCTGACCGGCAGGTAGAGGTGTGTGTTACCTGGTGATGGTGCTGTTGTGTGTGTCCACCACAGTCTTCAGGTCGGTCAGCTGCAGGAACGGCTGGTGGAAGTAATGCAGGTGTACAATGCACACCTGCAGAACAAGGTTAAGAGTCAACTTCCACATCACATTTAACATGATGGTTCTGTAGAAACGTGTAAAAAGTACCAAAAGGAACGCAGCAGGGATGAAGATCCTGGTGAAGAGAACCGGAACTGAGAACTTCTCCAAACCAACATCCTCCAACCTGGACAGACAATAACACAGTAGAGACAGTAGAGACAGCAGAGACAGTGAGTACCTGTGTGTATCTTTGTGTGTCTCATTGTGTATCTTTGACTACCTGTGTGAACTTGTTTGTATCTTTGAGTACCTGTGTGTACTAGTTTGTATCTTAAGTACCTGTGTGTACTTAATCCAGTGTAGTAGCTCCATGTGTGGAGGGACGAGGGGAACTGGAAGGTGTAGACCAGGATGAGAACCAACATGGAGTAAACTACCACTGCTACCCAGAAACCCCTGAGCATGGCACGCCAACGCTCGTAGTTCAACTACAGAGAGAAAGACAGGTAGAGAGGTTACCTGTAGCGCACCACCTCAACTCAAACACAGGATTGGACAATTCAAAGTAGTACAGTAGTAGGTATATACAGTTGTAGTACTTGTAGTATTGCCTGGTAGTAGTACTTGCAGTATTACCTCTAGTAGTACTTGCAGTATTACCTGGTAATAGTACTTGCAGTATTACCTGGTAATAGTACTTGCAGTATTACCTGTAGTAGTACTTGCAGTATTACCTGGTAGAGGGCGACGCAGCAGAGGAACATAACCATGTAGATGACTTTGTAGAGGACGATCTTTCCTTCAAAACTAACGAAGAAGAACATTGTCCCACAGACGTAGATCCAGTATTTAACGAACATCCTGGTAACCACAGCAACAAGAGCCTCCATCTTAACTCCTCCCCCTTCTGTTTGCAGGAGCAGCACCTCCTCATAGGACACCTCCTCCTTCTCCTCCTGCTGCTCCTCTGACGGACATAAAACAACAGAGTCAGACAGACTGGTGAGCAGTGCGACAGACTGGTCAGTGAGACGGGTGTCTTACCCTCCATGTGGACAGTGATGTTAGACAGCTGTGTGTTTGCCTGTCTGTCATTCTGTCTGTCTCTCTTCTCTGTTAGCGCCTGACGCAGCAGCAGCCAGAAGGTCAACAGGCACAGCAGCTGCAATGCAACACAGTCACATTTAACACTAGCAGTAGTAGTATTAGCAGTAGCATCAGCAGTACTAGCAGTAGCAGTAGCACCAGCAGTACTGGCAGTACTAGCAGTAGCACCAGCAGTACTAGCAGTAGCAGTAGCACCAGCAGTACTGGCAGTAGTAGTAGCAGTAGCAGTAGTAGTAGTAACAGGAGCACCAGCAGCACCAGCAGTACTAGCAGTAACAGTAGCATCAGCAGTACTACCAGTACTAGCAGTAGCACCAGCAGTACTAGCAGTAGCACCAGCAGTACTAGCAGTAACAGTAGCACCAGCAGTAATAGCAGTAGCAGTACTAGCAGTAGCAGCAGCAGCACCAGCGGCACCAGCAGCACCAACAGTACTAGCAGTACTAGCAGTAACACCAGCAGTAGTAGCAGTACTAGCAGTAGTAGTACTAGCAGTAGCAGCAGCAGCAGCACCAGCAGCACCAGCAGTACTAGCAGTACTAGCAGTAACAGTAGCACCAGCAGTACTAGCAGTAGCACCAGCAGTACTAGCAGTAGCAGTTCTAGCAGCAGCAGCAGCACCAGCAGCAGTACCTTGGAGGCCAGCTCCCTGCAGGGGTCCTCCTTCCTGGGGAACAGGCCGGGCACTTCCTGGATGGAGGGGAAGCTGTAGACATACTGCATTACGACCAGCAGGTTGCCGTAGGCGACCAGCCAGGGCGATGACATCAGCGTGTAGCGGCGGCGCTCGCGCATCATCCAGAGGACGCACGACCACAGCAGCAGCACGCACGTCAGCCACGACACGTAGGTGATGGGCCACGCCATCATGGCCACCAGAGCACACAGGTAGCTCTGCTTCAGCAGGAAGCTGAACGCCAGGGAGGCGGCACCGACCCCATCCTCCTCCTCCTCCTCCTCCCTCTTCCTCTCCTCCTCCTCTTCCTCCCATCCGTCTCCTTCAAACACACACGTCTCCAACGTATCTGCAGCATCAAACACAGAACACACCTGTACCTGTCTGACCGATGACATCATCATCAACACACCTGTATCTGTCTGTCTTATGACATCATGTTCTAACGCACCTGTACCTGTCTGTCTTATGACATCATGTTCTAACGCACCTGTACCTGTCTGTCTTATGACATCATCATCAACACTGTACCTGTCTGTCTTATGACATCATGATCTAACACACCTGTACCTGTCTGTCTTATGACATCATGATCTAACACACCTGTACCTGTCTGTCTTATGACATCATGATCTAACACACCTGTACCTGTCTGTCCTGTAGGATACCTGTCTACAGTCAGCACTAAAGCATTCTGATAAAACAGGTGGATGAGACTCTGAACCTGAACAGGTAAACTGGGTTTCAACCCACAAACTCACCTGATTGGCTCAGAGAGTAGTGAGGTGTGGAGGAAACATCCAATCCAAGGGCTGTGCTCTGGGTGGGCGGGGCAAAAGAGTCAGAGGGACTGTCATTGGTGGATGACACCTAGAGACAGACAGCTGTTAAACTACTAATGTTGTTCTGAATGAAAACCTATTGAAATAATAAGCATAGCAAAAGATAAGGATGATATTTGGTACTTTATTAATAAGCATAATAAAAGACAAGGATGTGTTTGGTACGTTATTAATAAGCATAATAAAAGACAAGGATGTGTTTGGTACGTTATTAATAAGCATAGTAAAAGATAAGGATGTGTTTGGTACGTTATTAATAAGCATAGTAAAAGATAAGGATGTGTTTGGTACGTTATTAATAAGCATAATAAAAGACAAGGATGTGTTTGGTACGTTATTAATAAGCATAGTAAAAGATAAGGATGTGTTTGGTACGTTATTAATAAGCATAGTAAAAGATAAGGATGTGTTTGGTACGTTATTAATAAGCATAGTAAAAGATAAGGATGTGTTTGGTACGTTATTAATAAGCATAGTAAAAGATAAGGATGTGTTTGGTACGTTATTAATAAGCATAGTAAAAGATAATGATGTGTTTGGTACGTTATTAATAAGCATAATAAAAGACAAGGATGTGTTTGGTACGTTATTAATAAGCATAGTAAAAGATAAGGATGTGTTTGGTACGTTATTAATAAGCATAGTAAAAGATAAGGATGTGTTTGGTACGTTATTAATAAGCATAATAAAAGACAAGGATGTGTTTGGTACGTTATTAATAAGCATAATAAAAGATAAGGATGTGTTTGGTACGTTATTAATAAGCATAATAAAAGACAAGGATGTGTTTGGTACGTTATTAATAAGCATAGTAAAAGATAAGGATGTGTTTGGTACGTTATTAATAAGCATAGTAAAAGATAAGGATGTGTTTGGTACGTTATTAATAAGCATAGTAAAAGATAAGGATGTGTTTGGAGCTCCCGTACGTCTCTTCTCTGGTCGTGAGCTCTCCTCCACAGCTCTCTGCGTCTCTCCGCTGTGATGTCACCGCTGACCTCATCGCTGAGGTTGCTGGTGGCGGTGATGATGTCACAGCTCACGCTGACCGCCGACTCCGCCCTCTCTGCGCCCCACCACCCGACGCCGTCAATCAGCTGCGGAAACACGTGACACCCGTCAGCCAATCAGAGCTTCTCTGCCTCCTAGCTTCCTTCCCTCCGTCACTGGTAATTCATGACTTTCATGTGAGAGTGTGAGTTATTAACGTTATAGAAAGGGGCGGGCCCTGTAGCGTGACATCATATTGACGTTATAGAAAGGGGCGGGCCCTGTAGCGTGACATCATATTGACGTTATAGAAAGGGGCGGGCCCTGTAGCGTGACATCATATTGACGTTATAGAAAGGGGCGGGCCCTGTAGCGTGACATCACCTGGTTCCTCCACAGAGAGGCCACCGTGTTGTAGAGCAGCAGCAGCATCAGAGGACTGCAGAAGTGGAACCAGCTGAGCTCAGAGTTCACCTGCAGCCTCCAGAGGGCAGAGCAGTCCACGGAGACCAGCGGCAGCAGGCCGAACACACTGCAGGAGACGAGCAGGCAATCAATAGGTCCAGAGATCAATCAATAGGTCCAGAGATCCATAAGTCCAGAGATACAGACAATAACACTCAGGTGGTGTGTTACCTGGTGGAGGTGTGTTATATGATGGAGGTGTGTTACCTGGTGGAGGTGTGTTATATGATGGAGGTGTGTTACCTGGTGGAGGTGTGTTATATGATGGAGGTGTGTTACCTGGTGGAGGTGTGTTACCTGGTAGAGGTGTGTTACCTGGTGGAGGTGTGTTACCTGGTAGAGGTGTGTTACCTGGTGGAGGTGTGTTACCTGGTGGAGGTGTGTTATATGATGGAGGTGTGTTATATGATGGAGGTGTGTTACCTGGTAGAGGTGTGTTATATGATGGAGGTGTGTTACCTGGTGGAGGTGAGTTATATGATGGAGGTGTGTTACCTGGTAGAGGTGTGTTACCTGGTGGAGGTGTGTTATATGATGGAGGTGTGTTACCTGGTAGAGGTGTGTTATATGATAGAGGTGTGTTACCTGGTGGAGGTGTGTTACCTGGTAGAGGTGTGTTACCTGGTGGAGGTGTGTTATATGATGGAGGTGTGTTATATGATGGAGGTGAGTTACCTGGTGGAGGTGTGTTATATGATGGAGGTGTGTTACCTGGTGGAGGTGTGTTACCTGGTGGAGGTGTGTTACCTGGTGGAGGTGTGTTATATGGTGGAGGTGAGTTATATGGTGGAGGTGTGTTACCTGGTGGAGGTGTGTTACCTGGTGGAGGTGTGTTATATGATGGAGGTGTGTTACCTGGTGGAGGTGTGTTACCTGGTGGAGGTGTGTTATATGGTGGAGGTGAGTTATATGATGAAGGTGTGTTACCTGGTGGAGGTGTGTTACCTGGTGGAGGTGTGTTATATGGTGGAGGTGAGTTATATGATGAAGGTGTGTTACCTGGTGGAGGTGTGTTATATGGTGGAGGTGTGTTATATGATGGAGGTGTGTTATATGATGGAGGTGTGTTACCTGGTAGAGGTGTGTTATATGATGGAGGTGTGTTACCTGGTGGAGGTGTGTTACCTGGTGGAGGTGTGTTATATGATGGAGGTGTGTTATATGATGGAGGTGTGTTACCTGGTAGAGGTGTGTTATATGATGGAGGTGTGTTACCTGGTGGAGGTGTGTTACCTGGTGGAGGTGTGTTATATGATGGAGGTGTGTTATATGATGAAGGTGTGTTACCTGGTGGAGGTGTGTTATATGGTGGAGGTGTGTTATATGATGGAGGTGTGTTATATGATGGAGGTGTGTTACCTGGTAGAGGTGTGTTATATGATGGAGGTGTGTTACCTGGTAGAGGTGTGTTATATGATGGAGGTGTGTTACCTGGTAGAGGTGTGTTACCTGGTGGAGGTGTGTTATATGATGGAGGTGTGTTATATGATGGAGGTGTGTTACCTGGTAGAGGTGTGTTATATGATGGAGGTGTGTTACCTGGTAGAGGTGTGTTATATGATGGAGGTGTGTTACCTGGTGGAGGTGAGTTATATGATGGAGGTGTGTTATATGATGGAGGTGTGTTACCTGGTAGAGGTGTGTTATATGATGGAGGTGTGTTACCTGGTGGAGGTGAGTTATATGATGGAGGTGTGTTATATGATGGAGGTGTGTTACCTGGTAGAGGTGTGTTATATGATGGAGGTGTGTTACCTGGTGGAGGTGAGTTATATGATGGAGGTGTGTTACCTGGTAGAGGTGTGTTACCTGGTGGAGGTGTGTTATATGATGGAGGTGTGTTACCTGGTAGAGGTGTGTTATATGATAGAGGTGTGTTACCTGGTGGAGGTGTGTTACCTGGTAGAGGTGTGTTACCTGGTGGAGGTGTGTTATATGATGGAGGTGTGTTATATGATGGAGGTGAGTTACCTGGTGGAGGTGTGTTATATGATGGAGGTGTGTTACCTGGTGGAGGTGTGTTACCTGGTGGAGGTGTGTTACCTGGTGGAGGTGTGTTATATGGTGGAGGTGAGTTATATGGTGGAGGTGTGTTACCTGGTGGAGGTGTGTTACCTGGTGGAGGTGTGTTATATGATGGAGGTGTGTTACCTGGTGGAGGTGTGTTACCTGGTGGAGGTGTGTTATATGGTGGAGGTGAGTTATGTGATGAAGGTGTGTTACCTGGTGGAGGTGTGTTACCTGGTGGAGGTGTGTTATATGGTGGAGGTGAGTTATATGATGAAGGTGTGTTACCTGGTGGAGGTGTGTTATATGGTGGAGGTGTGTTATATGATGGAGGTGTGTTATATGATGGAGGTGTGTTACCTGGTAGAGGTGTGTTATATGATGGAGGTGTGTTACCTGGTGGAGGTGTGTTACCTGGTGGAGGTGTGTTATATGATGGAGGTGTGTTATATGATGGAGGTGTGTTACCTGGTAGAGGTGTGTTATATGATGGAGGTGTGTTACCTGGTGGAGGTGTGTTACCTGGTGGAGGTGTGTTATATGATGGAGGTGTGTTATATGATGAAGGTGTGTTACCTGGTGGAGGTGTGTTATATGGTGGAGGTGTGTTATATGATGGAGGTGTGTTATATGATGGAGGTGTGTTACCTGGTAGAGGTGTGTTATATGATGGAGGTGTGTTACCTGGTAGAGGTGTGTTATATGATGGAGGTGTGTTACCTGGTAGAGGTGTGTTACCTGGTGGAGGTGTGTTATATGATGGAGGTGTGTTACCTGGTGGAGGTGTGTTACCTGGTGGAGGTGTGTTACCTGGTAGAGGTGTGTTACCTGGTGGAGGTGTGTTATATGATGGAGGTGTGTTACCTGGTGGAGGTGTGTTATATGATGGAGGTGTGTTACCTGGTGGAGGTGTGTTATATGATGGAGGTGTGTTACCTGGTGGAGGTGTGTTACCTGGTGGAGGTGTGTTACCTGGTAGAGGTGTGTTACCTGGTGGAGGTGTGTTATATGATGGAGGTGTGTTATATGATGGAGGTGAGTTACCTGGTGGAGGTGTGTTATATGATGGAGGTGTGTTACCTGGTGGAGGTGTGTTATATGATAGAGGTGTGTTACCTGGTAGAGGTGTGTTATATGATGGAAGTGTGTTACCTGGTGGAGGTGTGTTATATGGTGGAGGTGTGTTACCTGGTGGAGGTGTGTTACCTGGTGGAGGTGTGTTATATGATGAAGGTGTGTTATATGATGGAGGTGTGTTACCTGGTGGAGGTGTGTTACCTGGTGGAGGTGTGTTATATGATGGAGGTGTGTTATATGATGGAGGTGTGTTACCTGATGGAGGTGTGTTACCTGGTGGAGGTGTGTTACCTGGTGGAGGTGTGTTATATGATGGAGGTGTGTTATATGATGGAGGTGTGTTACCTGATGAAGGTGTGTTACCTGGTGGAGGTGTGTTACCTGGTGGAGGTGTGTTACCTGGTGGAGGTGTGTTATATGGTGGAGGTGAGTTATATGATGAAGGTGTGTTACCTGGTGGAGGTGTGTTATATGGTGGAGGTGTGTTACCTGGTGGAGGTGTGTTATATGGTGGAGGTGTGTTACCTGGTGGAGGTGTGTTATATGGTGGAGGTGTGTTATATGGTGGAGGTGTGTTACCTGGTGGAGGTGCGGTTGGGAGGCCACGCCTCCTGCAGGGAGGGCAGCTGGTAACAGTAGAGGAGCAGGAAATGGGATGAGGAGTAGAGCAGTGACATCACAGACACACACCTGAAGAGGAGGGGCGGGACTTGACCTGACCACGCCCACCAGGTACACAACACCTGGAAACAGAGGAGGTAGGGGAGGGAGGAGAGAGAGGGGAACATGATACCTGGAGAGGAAGAGGAAGAGGGGACGAAGAGGAGAGGAAGATGAAGAGGAAGCGGAAGAGAGGAGAAAGAGGGGAGGCAGAGGAGAGGAGGAAGAGGAAGAGGACAGGAAGAGAGGAGGAAGAGGGGAGGAAGAGGAGAGGAGCAAGAGGAGAGGAAGAGAGGAGGGAGAGGAGGAAGAGGAAGAAGGGAAGAAGAGGAGTCAAGCTGCGGGTCTGACTATCAGGACCAGTTTGATGGGTTCTACTGGTCACCTTAAAGTACTCTACTGGGTTCTACTGGTCACCTTAAAGTACTCTACTGGGTTCTACTGGTCACCTTAAAGTACTCTACTGGGTTCTACTGGTCACCTTAAAGTACTCTACTGGGTTCTACTGGTTACCTTAAAGTACTCTACTGGGTTCTACTGGTTACCTTAAAGTACTCTACTGGGTTCTACTGGTCACCTTAAAGTACTCTACTGGGTTCTACTGGTCACCTTAAAGTACTCTACTGGGTTCTACTGGTTACCTGTGAGTCCCAGTAGGACCGTCAGCAGGACTTTTCCTCCAGTGGTCGTCATGTTTCCCATCATCTTCCTGGTTTTACACATCAGTAGCTCCAGTTCAACCAGAACCCTGTTTCTGTTGCCTTCCTCCTCCTCCTCCTCCTCCTCCTCCTCCTCCTCCTCCTCCTGGCCGAGCACAGAGTCCTCCTCAAACATCAGCTCCTCCTGCGTCTCCTCCTCCTGCTGAGGCTGCAGCAGAGACATGATTATGTAAAGCATCAGATCGTAGTTTAATGGAACATGAATGTTGAAACAGGAAGTCGTGTGTCTTCTTCTTCTTCTACTTCTATAAAACATCGCCTCTGAGTCTCTTTCTGTGGACGTGAACATTCAGCTCAACGCTTGACGTATTTCTACTGAGTTTACATATCCGTCTGGAGGAGGAAGAGGAGGAAGAGGAGGAAGAGGAGGGCCCGATGGTCTGGTTTCATGTTAACAAACAGACTCCGACAGTTCAGCTAATAAACTGATTGAACCTGAAACCTAATCATTATAGGCTGTGTGTGTGTGTGTGTGTGTGTGTGTGTGTGTGTGTGTGTGTGTGTGTGTGTGTGTGTGTGTGTGTGTTGTAGTCGCATAATGAGGTTACATTTAATAAATAGCTTACTGAGTTACACACTAATAGACAGGAAACCTCATTAAGAAACAAGAGGAGACGACTTAACCAGGTTACACCTACTTCATTAGTGTGTGTGTGTGTGTGTGTGTGTGTGTGTGTGTGTGTGTGTGTGTGTGTGTGTGTGTGTGTTACCTGCGTGTGTGTGTCTGCATCCAGTCTTCCAATCAACCTCCAGGTCAGCAGACCAACAACCAGCACGCCAACATCTGGAAACACCTGTCTCACTGCCGAGCCTGCATCACTTCCTGTCAGACTGACAGACAGACAGACAGACAGAGAGACAGACAGACAGACAGGCAGGCAGGCAGGCAGACAGACAGACAGGCAGGCAGGCAGACAGACA
>JBAMJR010000422.1:17500-62500 GCA_038501785.1 Myoxocephalus aenaeus | reverse complement strand
CCTTGTGTCCTCAGCACTCAGGAGTACCTCCTTGTGTCCTCAACACTCAGGAGCACCTCCTTGTGTCCTCAACACTCAGGAGCACCTCCTTGTGTCCTCAGCACTCAGGAGCACCTCCTTGTGTCCTCAGCACTCAGGAGTACCTCCTTGTGTCCTCAACACTCAGGAGTACCTCCTTGTGTCCTCAACACTCAGGAGCACCTCCTTGTGTCCTCAACACTCAGGAGCACCTCCTTGTGTCCTCAGCACTCAGGAGTACCTCCTTGTGTCCTCAGCACTCAGGAGCACCTCCTTGTGTCCTCAGCACTCAGGAGCACCTCCTTGTGTCCTCAACACTCAGGAGCACCTCCTTGTGTCCTCAGCACTTAGGAGCACCTCCTTGTGTCCTCAGCACTCAGGAGCACCTCCTTGTGTCCTCAACACTCAGGAGCACCTCCTTGTGTCCTCAACACTCAGGAGCACCTCCTTGTGTCCTCAACACTCAGGAGCACCTCCTTGTGTCCTCAGCACTCAGGAGCACCTCCTTGTGTCCTCAGCACTCAGGAGCACCTCCTTGTGTCCTCAGCACTTAGGAGCACCTCCTTGTGTCCTCAGCACTCAGGAGCACCTCCTTGTGTCCTCAACACTCAGGAGCACCTCCTTGTGTCCTCAGCACTCAGGAGTACCTCCTTGTGTCCTCAGCACTCAGGAGCACCTCCTTGTGTCCTCAACACTCAGGAGCACCTCCTTGTGTCCTCAACACTCAGGAGCACCTCCTTGTGTCCTCAGCACTCAGGAGCACCTCCTTGTGTCCTCAACACTCAGGAGCTCCTCCTTGTGTCCTCAGCTCTCAGGAGCACCTCCTTGTGTCCTCAGCACTCAGGAGCACCTCCTTGTGTCCTCAGCACTCAGGAGCTCCTGAGAGCTGAGGACACAAGGAGGTGCAGGATATTTACAGTAAGGAGACGAGGAGACATCACATCTGTTTCCTCAGGAACATCCTTCAGGAAACACTCACTTCCTGTGTGTGTGTGTGTGTGTGTGTGTGTGTGTGTGTGTGTGTGTGTGTGTGTGTGTGTGTGTGTGTGTGTGTGTGTGTGTGTTACAGAAGGTATGACATCACCACTAAACAACATGTCAGCAGCTGGTTGTTGTTCATGTCTCTATAAAGAAGTATCAATATTGTAGTATTGATCCGTAGTGGTCATATTGATCAGTATTGATCCGTAGTGGTCAGTATTGATCAGTATTGATCCGTAGTGGTCAGTATTGATCAGTAGTGATCCGTAGTGGTCAGTAGTGATCCGTAGTGGTCAGTATTGATCAGTATTGATCCGTAGTGGTCAGTATTGATCAGTATTGATCCGTAGTGGTCAGTATTGATCAGTATTGATCCGTAGTGGTCAGTATTGATCAGTAGTGATCCGTAGTGGTCAGTATTGATCAGTATTGATCCGTAGTGGTCAGTAGTGATCCGTAGTGGTCAGTATTGATCAGTATTGATCCGTAGTGGTCAGTATTGATCCGTAGTGGTCAGTAGTGGTCAGTATTGATCAGTAGGGTACCTGAGGACGTGGAGGGTTCTGGCAGCAGTGGCAGCAGCAGCAGCAGGAGCACGTAGACCAGAGAGAATCCATTAAACCTCAACACACAAGCTGTGAACACATCAATCACTTCATCAATACCAGATCAATCAGAACGATCAGTTCAGCTGCATCAGTCAGAAGCAGGTAGGAGCTGCATGGGGTCCAGAGGTCATGAAGGTCTTCATGTTTAGATGAGGGAGGACCAGTTCATATTCCTCCTGATGAGACGTGTATCGTGTTAGCGTGTATTTAGCGTGTATTTACATATATATTTATATATATAGCGTGTATTTACATATATATGTAAATCTTCTGATTCTGATTTTATATATATATATATATATATATATATATATATATATATATATATATATATATATATACATACATAGTATATGAGAATAAAGGATCTTTTAGTGAACATGTTCTACGAGCGTCTGTAGATTTTAAATGTGTTAATAAAGTTGTTCAGTCTGATGACTGTGTGTGTGTGTCTGTGTGTGTGTGTGTGTGTGTGTGTGGGCAGACAGGAAGAGAGCGCCCCCCTGTTTAAATTCCCCTCCCCCAACAACACACACAGATTGGTTCCACTTTCTCAGGTAACAACATCTGGCTGTGTGTGTTGACACATTGCCTGCTTACCACACACACACACACACACACACACACACACACACACACACACACACACACACACACACACACACACACACACACACACACACATTCACACCTCCCCCTCTGTGGAATGTGGGACCGTTTTAAAGGGGAATTCCACCTAAAAACTGGATGTGCGGCTCCACATGGATCTGTCATCAGTTCAAGGGCAGCTAGCTCAATGCTAACAGAGCCCATGGTGTGGAATGAGAAACGCTAACCAGAAGTGAGCGTGAGGACGTCATCAGGAGTAGAGCCAGGAAACCAGACCAATGTAGACGTTGATAACCGTGTGTTTGATGTGAAGTCACTGAATGCATGAGACAGTTCATGAGAACAGGATGTTCAAGAGCAAACACTCCAATAAACGTGAAGCGCTGCAGGAGTCTGTGCTGTAAAGTCAAGTTACACTCGTCATGAAGACTCTCATTAGTACCTGCAGACATGACTCAGGGCTAAACCATGAATAATACCTGCAGACACCACTCAGGGCTAATCTAACATTAATACCTGCAGACACCACTCAGGGCTAAACTAACATTAATACCTGCAGACACCACTCAGGGCTAAACTAACATTAATACCTGCAGACACTACTCAGGGCTAAACTATCATTAATACCTGCAGACACCACTCAGGGCTAAACTATCATTAATACCTGCAGACACCACTCAGGGCTAAACTATCATTAATACCTGCAGACACCACTCAGGGCTAAACTATCATTAATACCTGCAGACACCACTCAGGGCTAAACTATCATTAATACCTGCAGACACCACTCAGGGCTAAACTAACATTAATACCTGCAGACACCACTCAGGGCTAAACTAACATTAATACCCGCAGACACCACTCAGGGCTAAACTAACATTAATACCTGCAGACACTACTCAGGGCTAAACTATCATTAATACCTGCAGACATTACTCAGGGCTAAACTAACATTAATACCTGCAGACATTACTCAGGGCTAAACTAACATTAATACCTGCAGACACCACTCAGGGCTAAACTAACATTAATACCTGCAGACACTACTCAGGGCTAAACTATCATTAATACCTGCAGACATTACTCAGGGCTAAACTAACATTAATACCTGCAGACACTACTCAGGGCTAAACTAACATTAATACCTGCAGACACTACTCAGGGCTAAACTAACATTAATACCTGCAGACACTACTCAGGGCTAAACTATCATTAATACCTGCAGACATTACTCAGGGCTAAACTAACATTAATACCTTCAGACACTACTCAGGGTAAATTTATGTTAATACCTGCAGACACTACTCAGGGTAAATTTATGTTAATACCTGCAGACACTACTCAGGGTAAATTTATGTTAATACCTGCAGACACTACTTTAAAAACAGTTTTGGACGTTTACTTTCTTTTGATAATCAAACATATTGATCACGTTCTGGCTGAGGAAGCTCATGTGATGTGATTGAAAGCTCCAGAGCAGCTACTTCACAGATTACATATTAGTACTTTTACTGTAACAGAGTATTAGTACAGCGTGGTATTAGTACTTTTACTGTAACAGAGTATTAGTACAGCGTGGTATTAGTACTTTTACTGTAACAGAGTATTCGTACAGCGTGGTATTAGTACTTTTACTGTAACAGAGTATTCGTACAGCGTGGTATTAGTACTTTTACTGTAACAGAGTATTCGTAAAGCGTGGTATTAGTACTTTTACTGTAACAGAGTATTCGTACAGCGTGGTATTAGTACTTTTACTGTAACAGAGTATTCGTACAGCGTGGTATTAGTACTTTTGCTTTAACAGAGTATTCGTACAGCGTGGTATTAGTACTTTTACTGTAACAGAGTATTCGTAAAGCGTGGTATTAGTATGTTTACTGTAACAAAGTATTAGTACAGCGTGTTATTAGTACTTTGGTGTAACAGAGTATTAGTACAGCGTGGTATTAGTATGTTTACTGTAACAAAGTATTAGTACAGCGTGTTATTAGTACTTTGGTGTAACAGAGTATTAGTACAGCGTGGTATTAGTACTTTTACTGTAACAGAGTATTAGTACAGCGTGGTATTAGTACTTTTGCTTTAACAGAGTATTAGTACAGCGTGGTATTAGTACTTTTGCTTTAACAGAGTATTAGTACAGCGTGGTATTAGTACTTTTACTTTAACAGAGTGTTCGTACAGCGTGGTATTAGTACTTTTACTGTAACAGAGTATTAGTACAGCGTGGTATTAGTACTTTTGCTTTAACAGAGTATTAGTACAGCGTGGTATTAGTACTTTTACTTTAACAGAGTATTAGTACAGCGTGGTATTAGTACTTTTACTTTAACAGAGTGTTCGTACAGCGTGGTATTAGTACTTTTGCTTTAACAGAGTATTAGTACAGCGTGGTATTAGTACTTTTACTGTAACAGAGTATTAGTACAGCGTGGTATTAGTACTTTTGCTTTAACAGAGTATTAGTACAGCGTGGTATTAGTACTTTTACTTTAACAGAGTATTAGTACAGCGTGGTATTAGTACTTTTACTTTAACAGAGTGTTCGTACAGCGTGGTATTAGTACTTTTACTTTAACAGAGTATTAGTACAGCGTGGTATTAGTACTTTTACTTTAACAGAGTATTAGTACAGCGTGGTATTAGTACTTTTGCTTTAACAGAGTATTAGTACAGCGTGGTATTAGTACTTTTACTTTAACAGAGTATTAGTACAGCGTGGTATTAGTACTTTTGCTTTAACAGAGTATTAGTACAGCGTGGTATTAGTACTTTTACTTTAACAGAGTATTAGTACAGCGTGGTATTAGTACTTTTGCTTTAACAGAGTATTAGTACAGCGTGGTATTAGTACTTTTACTTTAACAGAGTATTAGTACAGCGTGGTATTAGTACTTTTACTTTAACAGAGTATTAGTACAGCGTGGTATTAGTACTTTTACTTTAACAGAATATTAGTACAGCGTGGTATTAGTACTTCTACTTTAACAGAGTATTAGTACAGCGTGGTATTAGTACTTTTACTTTAACAGAATATTAGTACAGCGTGGTATTAGTACTTTTACTTTAACAGAGTATTAGTACAGCGTGGTATTAGTACTTTTACTTTAACAGAGTATTAGTACAGCGTGGTATTAGTACTCGTGATCCAGAAACAACTTAAATCTTACCTGCAGTCAAGATGAGGGGCAGCAGAACCCTGAGCACCAGCCCTGCAGCCAGCACTGAGGGCATCCTGACCCGCGGTCTCGGTCCACGTCGGTGGCTCAGCGGGCTGTCAGAGGTCCGTGTGCCCGCCGGAGGCGTCGCGGAGCCGGCGGAGCGCGCCGACACACCCCGGTGCCATGCTCCGGGACTCACAGGCAGACAGACAGGCTGCGAGGTAGACAGACAGACAGGCAGATGATGGCTGTCTCACTGCCAGTTTAGGATCGATCTCTGTCTGTCTGTCTCTCTGCCTGTCTGTCTCTCTGCCTGTCTGTCTCTCTGCCTGTCTGTCTCTCTACCTGTCTACCTGTCTGTCTCTCTACCTGTCTGTCTCTCTACCTGTCTGTCTCTCTACCTGTCTGTCTCTCTGCCTGTCTACCTGTCTGTCTCTCTACCTGTCTGTCTCTCTGCCTGTCTGTCTCTCTACCTGTCTGTCTCTCTACCTGTCTGTCTCTCTACCTGTCTGTCTCTCTGCCTGTCTGTCTGCAGGCTGAACGTTTGAATCTCCAGCAGAAATGAAAGAACCCTGAACAACTACTTCTTCTTCTTCTTCTTCTTCTTCTTCTTCTTCTTCTTCTTCTTCTTCTTCTTCTTCTTCTTCTTCTTCTTCTTCTTCTTCTTCTTCTTCTTCTCTACTTGTACTTCTTCTACTACTTCTTCTTTTCTATTTCTTCTCTTCTCTTCTTCTTGTCTTCTTGTCTTCTTGTCTTCTTCTCTTCTTCTCTTCTTCTCTTCTTCTCTTCTTGTCTTCTTCTCTTCTTCTCTTCTTCTCTTCTTGTCTTCTTCTCTTCTTCTCTTCTTCTCTTCTTGTCTTCTTCTCTTCTTCTCTTCTTCTCTTCTTGTCTTCTTTTCTTCTTCTCTTCTTCTCTTCTTCTCTTCTTGTCTTCTTCTCTTCTTCTCTTCTTCTCTTCTTCTCTTCTTCTCTTCTTGTCTTCTTCTCTTCTTCTCTTCTTGTACTTCTTCTCTTCTCTCCACTGAAAAACACGCCGACACTCATAAACGGACGCTATAAGAGCTCACAGGCCCCGCCTACCAGCAGACCGACAGCTGCCTCGACCAATCAGAACGTCGGAGGAGGGTTAAAGCTCTTCGAAGGGAAAGGGAGCCAATCAAACACCAGTGAGATCAAATATCATGAATGAAGACTTATTGTGTTTATCAGGAGATCAATAAAGTTTACTTTGACTGGTCTCTTCAATTACCATCTTTTCCTATTATATTTATAATTCCATATTTAATAAAAGTGATCATCACTCAAATAAACTGATTATATATACAGTATATTTATGTATATATACATATACATAAATATACATACTCTCTCTCTATACATATTTATATATATGTATATATATACACATTTATACAGTATATTTATGAATATATATATATACATAAATATACTTCATATATGCATATATACATATATATATATATATTTCACATATGTATATATGCATATTTCATATATGCATATATACATATATGCATATATATAAATATATATATATATATATATATATATATATATATATATATATATATATATATATATATATATATATATATATATATAGCAACAGTAGAGAACGACCACCAGCAGAGGGAGACAAACGTCCTTGATTCAGTTCATCCTCTCGTGTCACATGCTCTAAACACTACAAGTCCCACAATCCTTTGCAGGGCCCATGACAGCTGTAAACCCACCCCCAGTTTGTGATTGACAGATGTGAGAGGGTGTGGGGGTTAATCTGTGTGGGCGGGGCTTGTGGGCGGGGCCTGTGAGTCAGAGTAAAACCACTAATCCATCAACAACAGACGGGCCGAGAGACAGAGAGACAGACATCTTTTAACGGACCTTCATCTTCTTTATCTTCATCCTCTTCATCACTGAGGCGTCTGAACACCTGCACAGGTAAAACACCGGTCCTCCATCACCTCCATCCTCCTCTTCCTCACCATCCTCTTCATCCTCATCCTCCATCACCTCCATCCTCCTCTTCCTCGCCATCCTCTTCATCCTCATCCTCCATCACCTCCATCCTCCTCTTCCTCACCATCTTCTTCATCCTCATCCTCCATCACCTCCACCATCCTCATCCTCACCATCCTCTTCATCCTCATTCTCCATCACCTCCATCCTCCTCTTCCTCACCATCCTCTTCATCCTGATCCTCCATCACCTCCACCATCCTCATCCTCACCATCCTCTTCATCCTCATTCTCCATCACCTCCATCCTCCTCATCCTCACCATCCTCTTCATCCTCATCCTCCTCACCTCCACCATCCTCATCCTCATCCTCCTCACCTCCATCATCCTCTTCATCCTCATCCTCCTCACCTCCACCATCCTCATCCTCATCTCCTCTTCATCTTCATCCTCTTCCTCGGTCCTGTTTGTCTGTTGAGTTCTTTACCTGTTAGAATGTGATGATGTTTAATGCAGGAGTACTTTAAATACTGCAGTACTTCATGTACAGCACATAGTACACACATAGTACACACATAGTACACACATAGAGTTTGTAAGATGTGTTGAAGGGCAGGGTTCAGGTCTAGGTTCAGGTCTAGGTTCAGGTCTAGGTTCAGGTCTAGGTTCAGGACTAGGTTCAGGTCTAGGTTCAGGTCTAGGTTCAGGACTAGGTTCAGGACTAGGTTCAGGTCTAGGTTCAGGACTAGGTTCAGGACTAGGTTCAGGTCTAGGTTCAGGACTAGGTTCAGGACTAGGTTCAGGTCTAGGTTCAGGACTAGGTTCAGGTCTAGGTTCAGGTCTAGGTTCAGGACTAGGTTCAGGTCTAGGTTCAGGACTAGGTTCAGGACTAGGTTCAGGACTAGGTTCAGGTCTAGGTTCAGGACTAGGTTCAGGACTAGGTTCAGGTCTAGGTTCAGGTCTAGGTTCAGGACTAGGTTCAGGTCTAGGTTCAGGTCTAGGTTCAGGTCTAGGTTCAGGACTAGGTTCAGGACTAGGTTCAGGTCTAGGTTCAGGTCTAGGTTCAGGACTAGGTTCAGGTCTAGGTTCAGGTCTAGGTTCAGGACTAGGTTCAGGACTAGGTTCAGGTCTAGGTTCAGGACTAGGTTCAGGTCTAGGTTCAGGACTAGGTTCAGGTCTAGGTTCAGGACTAGGTTCAGGACTAGGTTCAGGACTAGGTTCAGGTCTAGGTTCAGGTCTAGGTTCATTCACAACAGTTTCTTCTTCTTCACTTCCTGTTGGCTTCCTTCACTTCCTGTTGGCTTCCTTCACTTCCTGTTGGCTTCCTTCACTTCCTGTTGGCTTTCTTCACTTCCTGTCTCCAAATAACTGGTGAGTAAAAACACATCAGCTGCCGGTCAAAGTAATAATACTCCATAAAATACTTGTAGTAATATAGTACATGTAGTAAGACATGTACTATATGTAATACTATTCTGAGTGTGTTCTCTACCTGTGTTTATAAATATATTGAGTAAAGTAAAATAAATAAAGTAAAAATACATAATTTATAACAACATGTACCTGTACTGGTCCCAGTGAACATGTCGTACTAATACAACCGAGTACTACCTTCCCTGTATTAGTACATACTGTATTAGTACTACCTTCCATGTATTAGTACATACTGTATTAGTACTACCTTCCATGTATTAGTACATACTGTATTAGTACTACCTTCCATGTATTAGTACATACTGTATTAGTACTACCTTCCATGTATTAGTACATACTGTATTAGTACTACCTTCCATGTATTAGTACATACTGTATTAGTACACATGATTTGAGGATATAAACAATCACTAATAAATGACGTACCAGTAAATCCACGCAGCGGAGCCGTGACGTCACGACGCACGCAAGGTGCGTCGTGACGTCACGGCTCCGCCGCCCGGTAGAGAGAAGTGACGTAATTAGGACAAGCGTCTGTTCACGGGAGGAAGAGGGCGAGCGACCTGCGCGAGGAAGGTAACTATGTTTATTACAGAGGAAGAGGAGGAGGAGGAGGAGGAAGAGGAGATGATTATTGATCACTGATAGAACCGACTATCAGTTTATTATCGACACAGAGAGAGAGAGAGAGAGAGAGAGAGAGAGAGAGAGAGAGAGAGAGCATCTTTTCTGCCTCATCACACTGCAGCTCAGTGTGTGTGTGTGTGTGTGTGTGTGTGTGTGTGTGTGTGTGTGTGTGTGTGTGTGTGTTGCAGAGGGGTGTTTCCTGCTGCAGGACGACAAAGACTCAGACACTCCCAACTGGAAACTACTCAAGTCTCTATTATTACAGTATATATATATATATATATATATATATATATATATATATATATATATATATATATATATATATATATATACATATATATATATATATTTATATACATATACATATATATATATATGTATATTTACATACATAAATATATACATAGTAGACTTGATGCAGTAGTTTTGTCGTCCTGCCGGAAACACCTCTCTGCAACACACACACACACACACACACACACACACACACACACACACACACACACACACACACACACACACACACACACACAGATTACATAAAATTTCTTTCAGCCTTAATCCCGCCCCCCCACACATGTGTTACCATGGCAACCCTTCACCTGACAGCTGGAGGGTCACCAGATGGTCGCCGTGGGGATCAGGCTGATGACATCATCAGACTCTGAACACTACATTACCCATGAGCCCCGGCTGCAGCTGCTGTTACGAGACGTAACGACACGGAGCTGCGAGCTGATTGGACGAGACGAGACGTTTCCCTGACGTCCAATCAGCTCGCAGCTCCGCGTCTCACCGCGCTGTCGCTGTCTCTCAGGTGAATCACCATGACGACAGAGCCAGGTGAGCCACAGGAGGCCCAGTCCAAAGAGGCGGAGTTTTTCCCTGAAGCCGCCGCCCACTCCACACCTAAACAGGTAAGAGAAAAACACACCAAGAGATAAACCATCAACAGATAGATCATTGATGACATCACTTCCTGCGTCCTCAGGGAGCTCACAGCTCATTGGCCGAGGACTCGACGAGTCGCCTGTCGTCGAGCGGCCGGATCACTCGCTCTCCGGCCAGAAACCCGCTGAGCTTTAGGACCATGCAGACAAGGGTGTCCCTGCTGGACGGCTCGCTGTTCACCTGCACTGTGGAGGTGAGACAGGTGGAGACAGACAGGTGGAGACAGACAGGTGGAGACAGACAGGTGGAGACAGACAGGTGGAGAGAGACAGGTGGAGACAGACAGGTGGAGACAGACAGGTGGACGTGAGACAGGTGGAGACAGACAGGTGGACGTGAGACAGGTGGAGAGACAGGTGTAGAGAGACAGGTGGAGACAGACAGGTGGAGAGAGACAGGTAGAGACAGACAGGTGGAGAGAGACAGGTGGAGACAGACAGGTGGAGAGAGACAGGTGGAGAGAGACAGGTAGAGACAGACAGGTGGAGAGAGACAGGTGGAGACAGACAGGTGGAGAGAGACAGGTGGAGAGAGACAGGTGGACGTGAGACAGGTGGAGAGACAGGTGGAGAGAGACAGGTGGAGAGAGACAGGTAGAGACAGACAGGTGGAGAGAGACAGGTGGAGAGAGACAGGTGGAGACAGACAGGTGGAGACAGACAGTTGGAGACAGACAGGTGGAGACAGACAGGTGGAGACAGACAGTTGGAGACAGACAGGTGGAGACAGACAGGTGGAGACAGACAGTTGGAGACAGACAGGTGTAGAGAGACAGGTGGAGACAGACAGGTGGAGACAGACAGTTGGAGACAGACAGGTGTAGAGAGACAGGTGGAGACAGACAGGTGGAGACAGACAGTTGGAGACAGACAGGTGTAGAGAGACAGGTGGAGAGAGACAGGTGGAGACAGACAGGTGGAGACAGACAGTTGGAGACAGACAGGTGGAGACAGACAGGTGGAGACAGACAGTTGGAGACAGACAGTTGGAGACAGACAGGTGTAGAGAGACAGGTGGAGACAGACAGGTGGAGAGAGACAGGTGGAGACAGACAGTTGGAGACAGACAGGTGTAGAGAGACAGGTGGAGAGAGACAGGTGGAGACAGACAGGTGGAGACAGACAGATGGAGACAGACAGGTGGAGAGAGACAGGTGGAGACAGACAGGTGGAGACAGACAGTTGGAGACAGACAGGTGTAGAGAGACAGGTGGAGACAGACAGGTGGAGACAGACAGTTGGAGACAGACAGGTGTAGAGAGACAGGTGGAGAGAGACAGGTGGAGACAGACAGGTGGAGACAGACAGTTGGAGACAGACAGGTGGAGAGAGACAGGTGGAGGTGAGACAGGTGGAGACAGACAGATGGAGACAGACAGGTGGAGAGAGACAGGTGGAGACAGACAGGTGTAGAGAGACAGGTGGAGGTGAGACAGGTGGAGACAGACAGGTGGAGACAGACAGGTGGAGAGAGACAGGCGGAGGGGAGACAGGTGAAAGTGAGACAGGTATATAAAGTCTTCTTCTTCTTCTGCAGAAACGAGCTCGCGGTGTTCAGTTGTTTGAGAAAGTTTGTGAACACGTGAACCTTCTGGAGAGAGACTACTTCTGTCTGTCCTTCAGGGACATGGACGACAACAAGGTACCCGTCTGTCTCCCTGTCTGTCTGTCTGCCTGTCTGCCTGTCTGCCTGTCTGTCTGTCTGTCTCTCTGTCTTTTTGATCTGTCTTTACCTCTCTTCTTATAGAACTGGTTGGATCCAGGAAAGGAGATGAAGAAGCAGGTCAGAGGTCAGTATCATTACATGTCAGGTTTACAGGTAATCTAGTCATTACATGTCAGGTTTAAAGGTAATCTAGTCATTACATGTCAGGTTTACAGGTAATCTAGTCATTACACGTCAGGTTTACAGGTAATCTAGTCATTACATGTCAGGTTTACAGGTAATCTAGTCATTACATGTCAGGTTTAAAGGTAATCTAGTCATTACATGTCAGGTTTACAGGTAATCTAGTCATTACATGTCAGGTTTACAGGTAATCTAGTCATTACACGTCAGGTTTAAAGGTAATCTAGTCATTACATGTCAGGTTTACAGGTAATCTAGTCATTACATGGAATCATTTTAAATCGATAAATTGTGATTGACATTCATATTGAAATAAATGATAAAATATTCCCCCCTCGCGGTCTCTCAGGTGTTCCCTGGAACTTCTCCTTTAATGTCAAGTTTTACCCCCCTGACCCCGCCCAGCTCTCTGAGGACATCACCAGGTAGATTCCCTCACCTGTCAATCAGATATCAAAGCAATAATGTTGAGAGAGTTCACGCCCTCCTTTCCGTCTGCAGGTACTTCCTGTGTCTCCAGCTCAGACAGGATATAGTTTCTGGACGTCTCCCGTGTTCCTTTGCGACTCACACCGTCCTCAGCTCCTACACCGTCCAATCAGAGCTCGGAGACTACGACCCTGGTACTGTGCTCTGCTGCAAAGATACCCGATTACACCCCAACCGTCCTGCCATAGCCTTCTGTGATGATCATACCCTGATGTACTCTGACGTACCCCACCGTACCTGTGTACCCGTCTACCCTGTCATACCCTGCTGTACCTTCTACCCTACCATACCCTGCTGTACCTTCTACCCTGTCATACCCTGCTGTACCTTCTACCCTACCATACCCTGCTGTACCTTCTACCCTGTCATACCCTGCTGTACCTTCTACCCTGTCATACCCTGCTGTACCTTCTACCCTGTCATACCCTGCTGTACCTTCTACCCTGTCATACCCTGCTGTACCTTCTACCCTACCATACCCTGCTGTACCTTCTACCCTGTCATACCCTGCTGTACCTTCTACCCTGTCATACCCTGCTGTACCTTCTACCCTATCATACCCTGCTGTACCTTCTACCCTACCATACCCTGCTGTACCTTCTACCCTATCATACCCTGCTGTACCTTCTACCCTGTCATACCCTGCTGTACCTTCTACCCTGTCATACCCTGCTGTACCTTCTACCCTGTCATACCCTGCTGTACCTTCTACCCTACCATACCCTGCTGTACCTTCTACCCTGTCATACCCTGCTGTACCTTCTACCCTGTCATACCCTGCTGTACCTTCTACCCTATCATACCCTGCTGTACCTTCTACCCTATCATACCCTGCTGTACCTTCTACCCTGTCATACCCTGCTGTACCTTCTACCCTGTCATACCCTGCTGTACCTTCTACCCTATCATACCCTGCTGTACCTTCTACCCTGTCATACCCTGCTGTACCTTCTACCCTATCATACCCTGCTGTACCTTCTACCCTGTCATACCCTGCTGTACCTTCTACCCTGTCATTTTGTTTCATATGACCTGTCTGTCTCCGACTACCTGTCTCTCTCTCTCTCTCTGTATATTTCAGACGAGTGTGGTTCAGATTACGTCAGTGAACTCTGTTTCGCTCCGAATCAAACCAAAGAGATGGAGGAGAAGATCATTGAGCTGCACAAGACATACAGGTTCTCACATTGAGCATTAATGTCATTTTAAGAAGTGAAACCAACACAAACAACATCTGTTAAAACTAGATTTGTGTGTTTAGAGGAATGACGCCAGCTGAAGCAGAGATGCACTTCCTGGACAACGTGAAGAAGCTTTCTATGTACGGAGTCGACCTTCATCACGCGAAGGTAAAAACACACAACATGATGATAACCTGAGATCAAGAACTCAAAACAGTAAGAGCAGCTGTCGAAAGCTTCGTCCGTCGTTTCAGTTCATCTCAGCTGTCGAACCGTTGATGTGGGAATTGGTCCTGAGGGGCGGAGCTTCAGGGAAAAGTTAAAGAATGATGCTGAAAAATGATTAGGAAACAGCGAGTACTCGAGTACTTGTACCCTCATGTACATGATCCCATCACTACACACAGTAGTAGTAGCAGTACTCACCTCATCCTCTTACAAGTGGAACCTGCAGATCAGATTCATGTCCAGGCGTTATGTTGCTTTGTGTTTTTAACCATTCAGACTTCCTCGTCTGTGTTTGGTGTTTCTGGAGAAGCTTCTTCTTTCTTTCTGGCTTCAGTTCGAGTTTAAACTAAATGCCTCCTGGGTTTGACATGTTTCTGAGTTATCGGACACATGTTAGTGTTTCTAAGTGGATGCATTGTCTTCATCATTAACCCCTTAAAATCCAGTTTCCCCTTTAATTTCCCCTAAAACAGCTTTTGACTTTGGATAGTTACTTATCATACAACCGTTTCATATATATGTACACATATACAGTATTCATACATATTTATATATAGATTCACATATAAACATGTATAAATACTGTATATGTGTACATATATATATATATATATATATATATATATATATATATATATATATATATATATATATGAGTATGTATGTTCAGAAAATGAACTAATACTAAAGCACAGACCTCAGTGTGCTGCTAATGTTCTATTTCTCAACAATCTGATCAATACATGACACACTTCCTGTCCTGATCAATCATGTGTGTGTGTGTGTGTGTGTGTGTGTGTGTGTGTGTGTGTGTGTGTGTCTGTAATGATTTTTCCATCGTGGCAGTTTTCCATTGATCCATCCTCTCAGTAACAGAGCTGCAGACTCTGGTTCACTTCAGATCCACAGAGACCAGGTCCCTGAACCAGGATCAGGGTTCGTGGTGATCCAGCTAACTTCAGGTTTAACTCTGGGTTTCAGTCCTACGACGGAGGTTTACTTTTTACCTGGTGGATCGCCATGGTAACTAACGTTGGAGATAAAAGCTCCGCCTCCTGACCAATCAGAGCTCGGCGCACAGATCGTTAGAAAATATGAAACAAATATGTTAAAGACATAAATCAGATTAAAAGGAACAGTTTAACCCACTAACTCACGATGACATTAGAGATGAAGTTGAACATGAAGACGAGCTGGAGATGAAGATGTTTTCTGCACACATGTTTCACGTTGTGGTGTTTGAATGTCCGATGCTCTGGAAGCACATTGAACGCAGCACAGCTGATGTGTTTTATTTCCTCATCTCGACCGGATCTTCTTCTTCTTCTCTGTTTGTTCCGTCTGTCTGAACGAGTAGATGGTAGGAAGTCGCTTTGACTGCCTGCCTTCAGCTCAGTCAGAGGTAAGAGAGTGTGTGTGTGTGTGTCTGTGTGTGTGTGTGTGTGTGTGTGTGTGTTCACACACCATGTCATCAGTGTTTCCTTTATTCTCCAATCTGCTCCTGTTCCTTATTACCCACAATCCACTGCAGCCATCTAAATCATCGTACGGCCAGAAACCAAACCATCGCTGAACAATAAACATTAAACATTAAACATGTGAGGATGTGAATCGAACATGCTGAGGAGCTGTGATAATCCATAATCCATAACCCATAACCCAGAATCCAGAACTCATAACAGAAAATCGATATTCATAAATCAACTCAAACATTCAGTGATGTCATAGTTGTAATGGTTTTGGAATCATAGCAGGCAGGAAGTGGAATCACAGGAGACAGGAAGTGTAATCATAGCAGACAGGAAGTGGAATCACAGCAGGCAGGAAGTGGAATCACAGCAGGCAGGAAATGGAATCACAGCAGACAGGAAGTGGAATCACAGCAGGCAGGAAGTGGAATCGCAGCAAAGAGGAAATGGAATCACAGCAGACAGGAAGTGATCACTGTTGTCTCTTTGGTCTCTGACGCTGCTGAACTCTGACCCTTGAAGGAGCGGGCTCACTGTTAGCATGTAGCTCTACTGTGTCCTATGCTAGCATGTAGCTCTACTGTGTCCTATGTTAGCATGTAGCTCTACTGTGTCCTATGCTAGCATGTAGCTCTACTGTGTCCTATGTTAGCATGTAGCTCAATACTACATTGAGTCAAACTATCCCTACAGACTCAAAGTAGAAAGTCAATATGTGACCATCAGCCAGAGGACGTCTGGGATCAGTTGGAGAGACAATTCAGCAATACATGACTTGTTCCAGTTGTCTCATGTCTCATTCATGAGTCCATGGTGTGTGTGTGTGTGTGTGTGTGTGTGTGTGTGTGTGTGTGTGTGTGTGTGCAGGACTCAGAGGGCGTGGCCATCATGCTGGGCGTGTGCAGTAGCGGTCTTCTGGTCTACAGAGACAGACTGAGGATCAACAGATTCTCGTGGCCGAAGATCCTGAAGATCTCGTACAAAAGGAACAACTTCTACATCAAGATCCGACCTGGAGAGGTGAGACAGGTCGACTCACCCAACACCACAGAAGACCAGACCAGTTACTGTCTGTCTCTGTGTCCAGTCTGACCAGTTACTGTCTGTCTCTGTGTCCAGTTTGACCAGTTACTGTCTGTCTCTGTCTCCAGTTTGACCAGTTACTGTCTGTCTCTGTCTCCAGTTTGACCAGTTTGAGTCTACTATTGGTTTCAAGCTGCTGAACCACCGATCAGCTAAAAGACTGTGGAAAGTGTGTGTGGAGAACCACTCCTTCTTCAGGTCAGTGATTAATTATTTCACTTGATATGATATAAGAAGACAAAACACGGCTTCACACAACAAGACTAAATGTAACATGACTAAATGTAACATGACTTGATGTAACAAGACTAAATGTAACATGACTTGATGTAACAAGACTAAATGTAACATGACTTGATGTAACAAGACTAAATGTAACATGACTTGATGTAACATGACTTGATGTAACAAGACTAAATGTAACATGACTTGATGTAACAAGACTAAATGTAACATGACTTGATGTAACAAGACTAAATGTAACATGACTAAATGTAACATGACTTGATGTAACAAGACTAAATGTAACATGACTTGATGTAACAAGACTAAATGTAACATGACTTTATGTAACAAGACTAAATGTAACATGACTTAATGTAACATCACTAAATGTAACAAGATGTAATGTAACAAGACTAAATGTAACATGACTTAATGTAAGAAGACGTAATGTAACAAGACGTAATGTAACAAGACATAATGTAACAAGACTTAATGTAACAAGACGTAATGTAACAAGACGTAATGTAACAAGACTTAATGTAACATGACTAAATGTAACAAGATGTAATGTAACATAACTTGATGTAACATGACTTGATGTAACATGACTTAATGTAACATAACTTGATGTAACAAGACATAATGTAACATGACTAAATGTAACATGACTAAATGTAACAAGACTAAATGTAACAAGACTAAATGTAACAAGACGTAATTTAACAAGACTTAATGTAACATGACTAAATGTAACAAGACGTAATGTAACAAGACGTAATGTAACAAGACTTAATGTAACATGACGTAATGTAACAAGACTTAATGTAACATGACTGAATGTAACAAGACTTAATGTAACATGACTGAATGTAACAAGACGTAATGTAACAAGACTTAATGTAACATGACTAAATGTAACAAGACTTAATGTAACATGACTAAATGTAACAAGACGTAATGTAACAAGACGTAATGTAACAAGACGTAATGTAACAAGACTTAATGTAACATGACTAAATGTAACAAGATGTAATGTAACATAACTTGATGTAACATGACTTAATGTAACAAGACTTAATGTAACAAGACTTAATGTAACAAGACTTAATGTAACAAGACTAAATGTAACAAGACATAATGTAACATGACTAAATGTAACAAGACGTAATGTAACATGACATAATGTAACATGACATAATGTAACATAACATAATGTAACATGACATAATGTAACATCACTAAATGTAACAAGACGTAATGTAACAAGACTTAATGTAACATGACTTAATGTAACAAGACATAATGTAACAAGATGTAATGTAACAAGACTTAATGTAACATGACTAAATGTAACAAGACATAATGTAACATGACTAAATGTAACATGACTTAATGTAACAAGACTTAATGTAACATCACTAAATGTAACATGACATAATGTAACATGACATAATGTAACATGACTAAATGTAACAAGACTTAATGTAACAAGACGTAATGTAACAAGACGTAATGTAACAAGACGTAATGTAACATGACTAAATGTAACATGACTTAATGTAACATGACTTGATGTAACATGACTAAATGTAACATGACTAAATGTAACAAGACGTAATGTAACAAGACGTAATGTAACATAACTAAATAACAAGACTTAATGTAACATGACGTAATGTAACATGACTAAATGTAACATGACGTAATGTAACATGACTAAATGTTACATGACTAAATGTTACATGACTAAATGTTACATGACTAAATGTAACATGACTAAATGTTACATGACGTCATGTAACATGATGTAATGTTACATGACTAAATGTAACATGACTTAATGTAACATGACTTGATGTAACATGACTAAATATAACATGACTAAATGTAACAAGACGTAATGTAACAAGACGTAATGTAACATAACTAAATAACAAGACTTAATGTAACATGACGTAATGTAACATGACTAAATGTAACATGACTAAATGTTACATGACTAAATGTTACATGACTAAATGTTACATGACTAAATGTTACATGATGTAATGTTACATGACTAAATGTAACATGACTTAATGTAACATGACTTAATTACAAACATGCTCTGTCTCTGTCCGTCTCTCAGGCTGATGTCTCCAGAAGAGACAACAAAGAAGTTCCTGTCTCTGGGTTCAAAGTTCCGCTACAGCGGTCGGACTCAGATTCAGAGTCGCAGAGCCAGCGCTCAGATCTCCAGACCTGCACCGAATTTCCCACGATGCATCAGCAAGAGGAACATTCTGAGCCGCAGCCTGGATGGAGGTACTCACACTGACCATGCTCGTACTGAGGTAGTTCTGGTCCTACTAGTAAAAGTACTGGTCCTGGTAGTAAAGGTACTGGTCCCAGTAGTCATACTTCTGGTCCTGATAGTAAAAGTACGGGTCCCAGTAGTCGTAGTCCTGGTCCTGATAGTAAAAGTACTGGTCCCGGTAGTCATAGTCCTGGTCCTGATAGTAAAAGTACTGGTCCCGGTAGTCGTAGTCCTGGTCCTGATAGTAAAAGTACTGGTCCCGGTAGTCATAGTCCTGGTCCTGATAGTAAAAGTACTGGTCCCGGTAGTCGTAGTCCTGGTCCTGATAGTAAAAGTCCTGGTCCTGATAGTAAAAGTACTGGTCCCGGTAGTCGTAGTTCTGGTCCTGATAGTAAAAGTACTGGTCCTGATAGTAAAAGTACTGGTCCTGATAGTAAATAAACGTTTATTCGTAAGATACATGAACTTTGACCTCTGCATTTAACCCATCAGAAGGATCAGGAGTCGTGGTCTCCTGTGAGGGGTCTCGATTAAAGACACTACGACATGCGGGCTAGGGGTCACGACCCACCTGAGCAACGGTCGCTAATATGAGCAGCAATGCTGGTCCTGGTAGTTGTACTCATCTCATTGGTAGTAGTTGTAGTAGTTCTTGTCCCAGTTGTAGGATTTCTGGACTCTGGTCTCTGGTCTCTGTCATTGTAGTCCTGGTCCCAGTAGTAGGTATTGGTCACACTGGTTTCAGTAGTTTCTGTACCAGGTGTTGGGGGTTCAGGTTTTATGGGTTCAGGTTCAGGAGTCCAGCTGTGTGTTCGGTCAGTTCTTTCTTCACTTGTTGGTGACCAGGGCTTTGATTGGTTCTCAGCTCCGAGGACCACGCCCACTTCCTCTCTGATTGGCTCTCCTGCCATCACAACGTCCCCTAAAGCAAACGGTGGTACACACACAGGTAGAGCTCATCACTGCAGTAACACTGCTGCTGTAGTAGTACTGTAGTAGTACTGTAGTAGTACGTAGTAGTACTGCTCTGTGATTGGCCACAGCTCTTAATGCTTCACTTCTTTCAGCTCGTGAGCGAATGCTGCTTCCTAATTGGCTGGATGAGCTCTGCTTCATTCAGACACATCTGGATCTGTGATCAGCTGTGTCTACTTCTGTCCAATCAGCTCTTCTGTTTCTGGTGATGTCATCACATGTAGTCAGACCTCCATCCTGTCGTCAATAACACGATCAGACATGAAGTCAGAATGTCAGAGAGAATGCAGCTTTAACACATGAAGCATAGACTTCTATACAACCAGAGGAGGTACCCACTGGTGGTCAGGAGAGAGAATGCAGCTTCAACACATGAAGCATAAACTTCTATACAACCAGAGGAGTCGCCCCCCTGGTGGTCAGGAGAGAGAATGCAGCTTTAACACACGAAGCATATACTTCTATACAACCAGAGGAGAATTGGTGGTCAGGAGAATTGAAATTCGTAATAATCTTATTGTCGTCTGCTGCTTTGTTTTCATTAACTTTGATAATTAATTACTAATTTCTTATTTAGCTTCGCGCCCTTTGGAGGCTCAACAGGAAGTAGGTCTGACTATCTTAGTTAGCATCATTAGCATAGTTAGCCGTGTGGTCATGGCTTCGTGGTGGCTCTGAATGCTGATTGGCTGATTGGCCCAGGCTGCCTTGCATGCGCCCTGAGTGCTGATTGGCTGAATGTGCTGTTGCCCTGGTCATCATCCTTGTTGTTGTTGACAGTGTGTGTGTGTGTGTGTGTGTGTGTGTGTGTGTGTGTAGACATGGGGCTGTACGGAGCATCTAAAGTCGTCAGTGACCTCATCACCACCGTGACACCTGAAAGGACGATGGAGAAGAGGAGGGCGGCGACAGGTACCGGAAACAACCAATCAGAGGAGAGACATCAGATCCAGTGGCCGAAGCACTAAATGACACCTCCTCCTCCTCTCCTTGTCTCCTTGTTCCCTTGTCTCCTCCCCTTGCTTCTTTGTCTCCTATCTCCAAGTTGAGGAGGTGCTGGTGGTGGAGGAGGTGCAGCAGCAGGTGGAGGAGGAAGAGGAGGAGAAGGAGGAGGAAGAGGAGGAGACTAGAGCCACAGAGAATTCTCAGCAGAGTCCTCCTACTCCTCAGAAGCAGGAAACCAAGGTAACAAACCCCTGTCTCACCTGTCTCACCTGTCTCACATACCTGTATGATGTGTCTGTGTAGACGGAGCTCACCTGTCTCACCTGTCTCACATACCTGTATGATGTGTCTGTGTAGACGGAGCTCACCTGTCTCACCTGTCTCACATACCTGTATGATGTGTCTGTGTAGACGGAGCTCACCTGTCTCACCTGTCTCACATACCTGTATGATGTGTCTGTGTAGACGGAGCTCACCTGTCTCACCTGTCTCACATACCTGTATGATGTGTCTGTGTAGACGGAGCTCACCTGTCTCACCTGTCTCACATACCTGTATGATGTGTCTGTGTAGACGGAGCTCACCTGTCTCACCTGTCTCACATACCTGTATGATGTGTCTGTGTAGACGGAGCTCACCGACACCGCTGTGGACGGAGATCTGACTGCCACTGAGGTCTGAGGAGGATTTCACATTATTTATATATTTATGAAATACAACTGAAACCTAAACTCTTCTAACAACGACCTGTCTGTCTGTCTGTCTGTCTGTCTGTCTGTCTGTCTGTCTGTCTGTCTGTCTGTCTGTCTGTCTGTCTGTCTGTCTGTCTGTCTGTCTGTCTATCTGTCTGTCTGCCTGCCTCTCTGTCTGTCTCTCTGTCTCTCTGTCTGTCTGTCTGTCTGTCTGTCTGTCTATCTGTCTGTCTGCCTGCCTCTCTGTCTGTCTGCCTGCCTGCCTGTCAGTCTGATCAGGATGAGGACTTGAGGACGTTGGGGAGTCCAGAGGAGGAGCAGAGACCTCAGACCTCCATCAGCGCTCTCCGGCGCTCCTTCTTAGAGGGAGGAGTCACGGGAGGGGGCGGAGTCACGGGAGTGGGAGGAGTCACAGGAGGGGGCGCAGTCACGGAGTGGGAGAGGCGTCTGGCCTCCTCAGCCCTACGACGAGGAGACGAGTCCCCGATGATCGAACCGCTGGAACCAGACGAGGTGAGACACACACACACACACACACACACACACACACACACACACACACACACACACACACACACACACACACACACACACACACACACACACACTGTCTGGCTGTCTGTCTCTCAGCCCCTCCCACTGGACAGCGGCTCCACAGCGGTAGGTCCACTCAGCTGTCACGTGATTGGCTATTCGGTCGGTCTGTGTGTGTTTGATGTTGCTCACCTGTGCGCTCCAGGAGGGCGGGTTCATAGCTCCCCCTCAGCCAATCAGAGAGAAGAGCTGCACCGTGGGGCGGAGCTACGACACAGCCTCCGGGAGGGTCGTTACCATGACAATAGCGGACGACAGCTCCAGTGTCACCGTGACAACAGCGAGCACCGGGATGGGCAGGCGGGTCAGAATCATCCCGCTGTACACCGCTGATGATGTCATCACACGGGGACCGCTAGCTGATGATGTCATCACACGGGGACCGCTAGCTGGTGATGTCATCACACGGGGACCGCTAGCTGGTGATGTCATCACACGGGGACCGCTAGCTGGTGATGTCATCACACGGGGACCACTGGTCACCATCCGCGAGGTGAAGACTCCGACCTCGCCGCCCGGCGTCGGAGGAGGCGGAGCCTCTATGGGCTCACCTTTGACCCCCCTCCTTCCTCCTCAATCCCCTCTGGAGGAGCTGAGTCTAAGCCCCGCCCCCCTCAGAGTCTCCGTGACCAGACTGGTATGCTGATTGGCTGGTTGGTGGTCGGCATGGAAACAAGCATGAGGAGCAGCGACACGTTAACCCTCAAACTGAACACTTCAGCTCTGAGAGGACGAGAGACAGTTTGTCTGTTTGTCCACCAGGAGACAGTTTATCTGTTTGTCCACCAGGAGACAGTTTGTCTGTTTGTCCACCAGGAGACAGTTTGTCTGTTTGTCCACCAGGAGACAGTTTGTCTGTTTGTCCACTAGGAGACAGTTTGTCTGTTTGTCCACCAGGAGACAGTTTGTCTGTTTGTCCACTAGGAGACAGTTTGTCCACCAGGAGACAGTTTGTCTGTTTGTCCACCAGGAGACTGTTTGTCTGTTTGTCCACTAGGAGACAGTTTGTCCACCAGGAGACAGTTTGTCTGTTTGTCCACTAGGAGACAGTTTGTCTGTTTGTCCACTAGGAGACAGTTTGTCCACTAGGAGACAGTTTGTCTGTTTGTCCACCAGGAGACAGTTTGTCTGTTTGTCCACTAGGAGACAGTTTGTCCACCAGGAGACAGTTTGTCTGTTTGTCCACTAAGAGACAGTTTGTCTGTTTGTCCACCAGGAGACAGTTTGTCTGTTTGTCCACTAGGAGACAGTTTGTCCACTAGGAGACAGTTTGTCTGTTTGTCCACTAGGAGACAGTTTGTCCACCAGGAGACAGTTTGTCTGTTTGTCCACTAGGAGACAGTTTGTCCACTAGGAGACAGTTTGTCTGTTTGTCCACTAGGAGACAGTTTGTCCGTTTGTCCACTAGGAGACAGTTTGTCCACTAGGAGACAGTTTGTCTGTTTGTCCACTAGGAGACAGTTTGTCCACTAGGAGACAGTTTGTCTGTTTGTCCACTAGGAGACAGTTTGTCCGTTTGTCCACCAGGTTCAAAATAGTACAAACAGAATACAAATAAAATAGTAGTCAGATACCTCGTGCAGTCGAGGGCTAGCATGTATACTATGCAGTCCATTCATAAATTATACAAAGAAAAATCTGATGACTAAAAACGCAAAGGAAAACGTCAAGTGGTTAAAGTCCTGAGGTGCGCCTTTAATTGTTTTTTAAATGAAAGATTATTACCTGTATGAGTCATTTGAGGAGGACGAAAAATAATCCTCAATTGTACGTTTGAGGAGGTTTGTTCTTGGGGTTAGAGGTATTAAGTGACCTGAGCTAGCCTTGTGAGATGGTTATGTCTGGTACATGTATACTGTAACTGATTGAAGAAATATTCAGGAGTCTGATTAAATACCTTCCTGAAAAACGTGAGGAGGCAATAGTGAAGTTGAGTTTCCACTGAGAACCATGACAGCGAGATGCATATATGCGTGTAACACCTGACAAACAATAGCTAGGGTTCATACACATTCTGACCAATGCATTTCATGACTTTTCCATGACTTCAAACCAAATGTCCATGACCAAACATTTAGTGAAATCTGGGTGTAAACATGAAAAAGTGAGTAAATGTAGTATTTAAACTAACAATGAGAATACAAAGCATACAGTAAACCTTAAATGACACAAATGAATGAGACAATAGTTTGATTAAAAGAATAAACATTCATATAGATGCCTGTATGTATGCCTGCTTATATTTTGAGTCTTTCTTTTAAAATCATATTCATTATTTCAAACTCAGCGTAAATGAACGTCATGAACACATGAATATAACACATTTCATGACTTTTACTAAACTTTAGGGATTTTATTTTTTTCAAGGACTTTTCCAGGCCTGGAAATAACCATTTTAAAACTCCATGACTGTTCTAGGTTTTCCATGATGTAATTCAATTCAATTCAGTTTATTTTATATAGCCCAACATCACAAATACAAGTTTGCCTCGGAGGGCTTTACAATCTGTACACATAACATCCCTGTCCCGGGACCTCACATCGGATCAGGAAAAACTCCCCTAGAAAGATAGTAAAAACCCTTTCACAGGGAAAAAAGGGAAGAAACCTGAGGGAGAGCAACAGAGGAGGATCCCTCTCCCCGGATGGACAGAAGCAATAGATGTCATGTGGCCAGAATGAATAGCGTAGTTACAGCACATTCAATGAATATGACAGAAATTATTCATATAATGAGTATTAGGCATGGTCCATGATCCTGATAATCCATGAAGCAGAAGGCGGTAGAGAGGAGGGGGGCATCAGAAGGGCCATGGCAGCAGGCAGGACCAGTTCCAGGCCGGTTCCATCAGCAGGGCCATGGCAGCAGGCAGGACCGGTTCCAGGCAGCCATGGATCCATGGCAGGAGGGGTGGGTGGGGGGGCGGCAGGACCCGGGCCAGGACCCGGGGTAGGACCCGGGGCAGGACCGGTTCCAGGCAGCCATGAATCCATGGAAAAAGAAAGTAGAGTTAGTAATGTGCATTGAAGAGACAATAGTTTATCCAGATGGAGAGAAAGAAGAGGAGAGGAGGAGTGAAAGAGGAAGAGAAGAGGAGCGAAAGAGGAAGAGAAGAGGAGCTCAGTGTATCCTAAGATGTCCCCCAGCAGTCTAGGCCTATAGCAGCATATCTAGGGGCTGGACCAGGGCAAACCTGAGCCAGCCCTAACTATAAGCCTGAAACAGCCCTAAGTATAAGCGCTATCAAAGAGGAAAGTCTTAAGTCTACTCTTAAATGAGGTGACTGTGTCTGCCCCCCGGACTGAAAGTGGAAGCTGATTCCACAGAAGAGGAGCACGATAACTGAAAGCTCTAGCCCCCAACCTACTTTTTAAGACTCTGGGAACCACAAGTAACCCTGCATTCAGTGAGCGTAACGCTCTGGTGGGGTAATATGGCACTATAAGCTCTTTAAGATATGATGGTGCATCACCAGCTAAGGCTTTATAGGTGAGGAGGAGGATTTTAAATATGATTCTCGATCTTACAGGAAGCCAGTGGAGAGCAGCTAGTACAGGAGTAATGTAAGAACCCTGAATAGAGTGTTAAATAAGCAAATCACTCTCTGGTCATAGCTATGCTCCTTCCCATTTTAGTGACAACGCCGTCAATGTGCTCAGACCATACAGCTGTTGGTCCAGCACTACACGCAGTAGTTTGGTCTTCTTGACCTGTTCTATAGCTGAACCTCACATTGACACTGAAGCTGTGTGTCACAATTATGTATGTTCCTTGAGCCAAACACAATACATTTAGTTTTCCAAATGTTCAGGGCTAATTTGCTCACTTTCACCCAATCAGACACTCTCTCCAGATCCTGATTCAGAATGGTTGCAAGTTCCTGTTTGTTTGAAGCATGGCTGTACAGTGTTGTGTCATCAGCATACATTACCATGTTGGAATTCTTAATTGACAAAGGGAGATCGTTTGTGAAAATGGAAAAAAGTAAAGGGCCTAAGCCACTTCCTTGTGGAACCCCACAGCTAACAGTTTGTCTGTTTGTCCACCAGGAGACAGTTTGTCTGTTTGTCCACCAGGAGACAGTTTGTCTGTTTGTCCACTAGGAGACTGTTTGTCTGTTTGTCCACTAGGAGACTGTTTGTCTGTTTGTCCACCAGGAGATAGTTTGTCTGTTTGTCCACTAGGAGACAGTTTGTCTGTTTGTCCACCAGGAGATAGTTTGTCTACCAGGAGACTGTTTGTCCATCAGGAGACTGTTTGTCTACCAGGAGACAGGAGACAGGAGAGCTGCAGTGTTCAGTTTCACCTCCCAGACACCAAAAGAAGCAGCAGATCTCTTTATGTTGTTATTGTTTTCTGGGCTGATTTGATTGGCTGCTCCTTCTTTGTCTGCTCTTCACTTCCTGTCTGCTGACCTTTGATTGGTTGCTTTGACTTCCTGAAGCTTTTTCCCTCGTTTGAAGCTCTCAGGTTTAATCTCAGGGTCTCAATGTGAGAACTCAGAGATATTATACATCAATATGGCTGTCAGAAGGTGTACTACCTTTATAAATCTCATGAGTTATATGAAACAAAATGCTTTCCTCTTATTGATCTACACCGTTGCAATGACCTCCAGTCGGTTTGTTCTGTTGTGGATCAGTGAAAGTAAACAGACAGTGAAAGTCAGGAAGTAAACAAACAAATGAAGGTCTTGACAAAGCTTGTCTAGGTCGACCTCCCAGAATGCAACGCTCACTTCCTCGTGGTCGGATCACGTTCCACCACAAATTAATTAATTTGTGAAAATATTCAGAGCTCAAAGTGATCAGGGTTCCCAAAAACTATCACACTAGGTCACAGTAGAATGCAGTAGATTATAGTAGAATGCGGTAGATCACAGTAGAATGCAGTAGATCACAGTATAATGTGATTAAATTAATTAATTTGTGAAAATATTCAGAGCTCAAAGTGATCAGGGTTCCCAAAGACTATCACACTAGGTCACAGTAGAATGCAGTAGATCACAGTATAATGCAGTAGATCACAAAATAATGCACTAGATCAAAGTATAATGCAGTAGATCACAATAGAATACACTAGGTCACAGTAGAATGCAGTAGATCACAGTAGAATGTGATTAAATTAATTAATTTGTGAAAATATTCAGAGCTCAAAGTGATCAGGGTTCCCAAAGACTATCACACTAGGTCACAGTAGAATGCAGTAGATCACAGTATAATGCAGTAGATCACAAAATAATGCACTAGATCAAAGTATAATGCAGTAGATCACAATATAATACACTAGGTCACAATATAATGGAGTAGATCACAGTAGAATGCAGTAGATCACAGTAGAATGTACCAGATCACAGTAGAATGCAGGAGGTCACAATAGAATGGACTAGATCACAGTAGAATGTAGTAGATCACAATAGAATGGACTAGATCACAGTAGAATGTACTAGATCACAATATAATGGACTAGATCACAGTAGAATGTACTAGATCACAATATAATGGACTTGATCACAGTAGAATGCAGTAGATCACAGTAGAATGTACTAGGTCACAGTAGAATGCAGTAGATTATAGTAGAATGCAGTAGATCACAGTAGAATGTAGTATATCACAATAGAATGAACTAGATTATAGTAGAATGCAGTAGATCACAGTAGAATGCAGTAGATCACAGTAGAATGTACTAGATCACAGTAGAATGCAGTAGATCACAGTAGAATGTGATTAAATTAATTAATTTGTGAAAATATTCAGAGCTCAAAGTGATCAGGGTTCCCAAAGACTATCACACTAGGTCACAGTAGAATGCAGTAGATCACAGTAGAATGCAGTAGATCACAAAATAATGCACTAGATCAAAGTATAATGCAGTAGATCACAATAGAATACACTAGGTCACAATATAATGGAGTAGATCACAGTAGAATGCAGTAGATCACAGTAGAATGTAGTAGATCACAGTAGAATGCAGTAGATCACAGTAGAATGTACCAGATCACAGTAGAATGCAGGAGATCACAATAGAATGGACTAGATCACAGTAGAATGTAGTAGATCACAATAGAATGAACTAGATCACAGTATAATGTAGTAGATCACAATAGAATGGACTAGATCACAGTAGAATGTAGTAGATCACAATATAATGGACTAGATCACAATAGAATGGACTAGATCACAGTAGAATGTACTAGATCACAATAGAATGGACTAGATCCCAGTAGAATGTACTAGATCACAATAGAATGGACTAGATCCCAGTAGTTTGCAGTAGAAACTAATATAATCATGTTTCATATATTCATATGTTGACTAAAAACCCTATAATCTGTTTTATATTTCATGCACTGGTTAGTAATTACTGACTAATTACTAACAACTCTATGCTCCACACCCTCTTTGGCCACGCCCACTCACCCACGCCTTCTGTGACCACGCCGTATATGGTCACGCTCCCTCTGGCCACGCCCACTCTGGCCACGCCCCCTGCATGGCTGTCAGTTTCTACTAACAGTTTCTATTTACTTTCCAGTTAAATGGCTGCAATTCATAGGTCTGTCTTTCTAACCTTTGTGTGTGTGTGTGTGTGTGTGTGTGTGTGTGTGTGTGTGTGTGTGTGTGTGTGTGTGTGTGTGTGTGTGTGTGTGTGCAGCCTAAACCTACAGTCGATGAAATGTCTCCTGAGCTGACTGCTCTGCTGAACTCAGCCAGAGAACAAAACACCTTCAGAGAACACAACCTGCTGAAGGTGCCTGTCTGTCTGTCTACCTGTCTGTCACCTATCTGAGTAACTGTCTACCTGTCTGTCTACCTGTCGTACCTCAGTACCTGTAAACTCACTGGGCTCTTCACTGTGTTTCAGACGTCAGAGAAAGTGGAGACGATCTTCCTGATGCCGGAGTCAGGTGACCAGGACCAGCCAATGGCGGACCAGCCTCAGGTAGCGACTAGAAATCTCATGGGGCCGCCGCCAACTAACCCCCCGTCCCCTCCTGCGGGGGCCTGCATGTCGCATGCTGATGATGTCACAGAGGAAGGGGCTAGCAAACGCGAGGTCAGTTATTACGACCTCAGCGACGACGAGCCGAGTAGCCCGGCGAGCGATGCCAGCGACGCTAGTGAAGACGCCATCAGCGTGGTGGCGCAGGCGGCCGTGGAGGACGCCGTGGAGGCCGCCGTCAGGCAGGCTCAGAGCCTGCATGCTAACCATGCCAATCAGGATAGCATTCACGCTAACTCTGCCGTTAGCCACGGAGAACAGGAGGCAGCTAACGTCAGCACCAGACCCCGTTCTGTTCACGACGACCGGGACTCCGACGACTCGGGGGAGGTGGAGGGGGGGTGGAGTTTGGGAGAAAACTCCTCCCCCCCTCCCGCTTTACCCTGCCCCCGCTCGGCCAATCAGACGCAGCCATCTGACCACACTGATGACGATGACGAGCCCAAATCTTTGCTGGAGGTAACACCTGAGGTAGAAACCTGCCCCAGTGAGTCCTTCCCCAGTTCAACCTGCCCCAGTAACTCCTCCTCCAGTAACTCCTTCCCCAGTTCAACCTGCCCCAGTAACTCCTCCTCCAGTAACTCCTGCTCCAGTTCAACCTGTCCCAGTGACTCCTGCTCCAGTTAAACCTGCTCCAGTAACTCCTCCTCCAGTAACTCCTCCTCCAGTAACTCCTGCTCCAGTAACTCCTCCTCCAGTAACTCCTGCTCCAGTTAAACCTGCTCCAGTAACTCCTGCCCCAGTAACTCCTGCCCCAGTTCAACCTGCTCCAGTTCAACCTGCTCCAGTTCAACCTGCTCCAGTAACTCCTCCTCCAGTAACTCCTGCCCCAGTAACTCCTCCTCCAGTAACTCCTGCCCCAGTAACTCTTCCTCCAGTAACTCCTGCCCCAGTAACTCCTGCCCCAGTTCAACCTGCTCCAGTGACCCCTGCTGGTGAGGTGACGGCGGTGCACCTCACCAGCAGACTGAACCTGAAGGTCAGCTGTAGTTCATGAGGATGTGTGAGATGTTTCTGAGATCGTTGCCCTTCTCTGTGTCTGGCAGGAGGTTCCCGTGACGAGGAAGACGCTCACGTACGAAGCTCCCGGGGTGAGAACCCGTGTTATTGATTTACCACCTTTCATGAGCTAATCAATGGTTCATTTCATCATATTATTTACTTATTATGTCTTTATCTTTTGCCTCATCGG
The DNA here is from genome assembly GCA_038501785.1 of Myoxocephalus aenaeus. Classification (NCBI taxonomy): domain Eukaryota; kingdom Metazoa; phylum Chordata; class Actinopteri; order Perciformes; family Cottidae; genus Myoxocephalus; species Myoxocephalus aenaeus. The sequence continues at coordinate 31,907 of JBAMJR010000422.1, read as the reverse complement.
CAAAACCACATGTTGATTTATTAACATGTGTGTGTGTTTCAGTGTGTTGATTTATTAACATGTGTGTGTGTGTTTCAGAGCCGCACGGACTCTGATCCTCCTGCAGGTTTACTGCTGAGCTCCCAGACCTTCACTGCCGAGACCTCCACCACCACCACCACCACACACATCACCAAGGTAACCCACACACAAACACACACATCACCAAGGTAACACACACACGTCAGTACATATCTTCTCAGGTTTAGAAACATGAGAATATGAGTTCTTTAATCGTTCGGTAGAAGATGAACTAGAAGACGTTTCTCTCTTCTCTCCAGACCGTCAAAGGAGGAATGTCAGAAACCAGAATCGAGAAGAGAATCGTGATTTCTGGAGACACAGAAATCGACCACGACGAGGTAAATACCAATAGAATCTTTATCAAGGTAATTCTAACCCGGGACAGACGTATACATACCTGGACTAATCCAGGAAAGACGTATACATACCTGGACTAACCCAGGACAGACGTATACATACCTGGTCTAACCCAGGAAAGATGTATACATACCTGGACTAACCCAGGAAAGATGTATATATACCTGGACTAACCCAGGACAGACCTATACAGACCTGGTCTAACCCAGGAAATATGTATACATACCTGGAATGTCAGAAACCAGAATCAAGAAGAGAATCGTGATTTCTGGAGACACAGAAATCGACCACGACGAGGTAAATACCAATAGAATCTTTATCAAGGTAATTCTAACCCAGGACAGACCTATACATACCTGGTCTAACCCGGGACAGACCTATACAGACCTGGATCAACCCAGGACAGACCTATACAAACCTGGATTAACCCAGGACAGACTTATACAGACCTGGATCAACCCAGGACAGACCTATACATACCTGGACTAACCCAGGACAGACCTATACAGACCTGGACTAACCCAGGACAGACCTATACAGACCTGGATTAACCCAGGACAGACCTATACAGACCTGGACTAACCCAGGACAGACCTATACAGACCTGGATCAACCCAGGACAGACCTATACAGACCTGGATCAACCCAGGACAGACCTATACAGACCTGGATCAACCCAGGACAGACCTATACAGACCTGGATCAACCCAGGACAGACGTATACAGACCTGGATTAACCCAGGACAGACGTATACAGACCTGGATTAACCCTGCACCGACCTGGGTTTGGTCAGTCCAGGATTAATCCTGGACCAGGTTCTGATCTCCGTGTCTCTCTTTAAGGCGCTGGCAGCGGTGCTTAGCGAGGCGCGGCTGCAGCATCCTGAGCTGTCAGTCACACGAGTCGTTGTCCATAAAGAAACAGAGGTCTCTCCTGATCATGTGATTGATTAGTGACATCACAGGTAACAGGTGGTGACCCGTACTGGATGCTGATTGGTTGGCTGGTGCATGGCAGCATTCATAACATTGTGTTTGCATGCTTTACACAAATGTTGGTGTTCAGGAACAGGAGAGACGAACACTGACGAACCAGGAGCTCAGAGCTTCTGATTGGTCCAGAGAACACAGGAAGAGAAGGGAATCGTCTGATTGGTCCAGAGAACACAGGAAGAGAAGGGAATCGTCTGATTGGTCCAGAGAACACAGGAAGAGAAGGGAACCTTCTGATTGGTCCAGAGAACACAGGAAGAGAAGGGAATCTTCTGATTGGAGGACAGGAAGGATTTATGGGCATCGGTTGGATCTTCAGATAGTGTGAGGAGGAAATAAACAGCCTTCTGATGACTCAGGTGATCAGAATGGAAGTCATGAGAGTTTTTTATTTGGGCGCCAAATTGCAACACATCACCAAACGTTATCCAGCTGACCATTAATGCTATGCTAGCATGCTGTTATCCCCTGTCCTCTCAAGTGTGACATCATTTTACAGCCCAAGTGAACACCTGAACACACCTGTATTCACCTCTGCATTCATGCTGACTCAGGGACTCGGGACAGTGGTGACAGTCACATGCTATGCTACGCTAACAGCCTGGCCCATGCTTTGACGCTTGCTGTGCTATGCTAGTTAGCATGAGCATGATGTTATCCTGGCTCACTCAAGGACTCAAGGATCCTTTATCGTGATTCATCAATGCTCTTTAATGAGCTGGAGATTGATTTAATACGTCTCCCAGACATTTAGACTTTTAGACCTCTGCTCATATTTTGTCTCACAGCTGCTTCTGTCTTTCTTTCAGGACTGAATGGAGAAGCCTCTGCTGCATTATGGGAGTTGTAGTCCAGACTCCAGAGACAAATGTCGACACACTGTTTTCAGCGACACCCAGTGGACATTAATGGAACTGAGGATTTTTACACACACACACACACACACACACACACGCACACACACACACACACACACACAGCAGCAGCAGCACCTGTCTGTCTCACAGAGGGCGGGGCCAAATGCTGAGCTTCAGAGCAGTTAGCATTAGTTCAATAGTTTGATTTGATCTAGTTGAAAGCTTTTCAGTTCTGCCCGTAACGGAATAAAATATGTATACAACACAGACAGGTGAGAGACAGACAGGTGAGAGACAGACAGGTGGCGCTGCCGTGGCGCCAACCAGAGCCAGTCAACTTCAGATGAACTTTCACCACAAATAAAAACCAAAAATGGTCCTGCTGCTGCATTTACTTCCTACTTAAACTAGCCCCGCCTTCCCACACACACCTGACACCCGACAGGTGGAAACAGACTTCTGATTGGTTGGTTGACTCAGGTATATTTGCTCCTGATTGTGTGAGAGAGACAGCAGCCTTATGTAATATTCAATAATTAGTTTGTATGACATCTGAAAGTTCTATAATAACCTGTGACTTCACCTGTGACACCTGGTGAGGTCACCTGACTGACCCGTGTCACCTGGTGAGTTCACCTGACTGACCCGCGTCACCTGGTGAGGTCACCTGGTGAGGTCACCTGACTGACCCGTCCCCTGGTGAGGTCACCTGACTGACCCGTCACCTGGTGAGGTCACCTGGTGAGGTCACCTGGCTAACCTGTCACCTGGTGAGGTCACCTGGTGAGGTCACCTGGCTAACCTGTCACCTGGTGAGTTCACCTGACTGACCCGCGTCACCTGGTGAGGTCACCTGGTGAGGTCACCTGACTGACCCGTCCCCTGGTGAGGTCACCTGGTGAGGTCACCTGGCTAACCTGTCACCTGGTGAGGTCACCTGGTGAGGTCACCTGGCTAACCTGTCACCTGGTGAGGTCACCTGACTGACCCATGTCACCTGGTGAGGTCATGGATATAATTCCGTCTCATGTCTGAAATGTAAAATAGCATGATTGCTAGCACTGTAACCACTCACTGTATAGCAGCAAAAACTGATCTCTATTTACCCATAATGCAATAGTAATGTGCCATTCTTTCATCTCACCATGGAAACCCTTGTTATGAATTATTTTATTCACCCGTCATGTATTTATTTATTGATCTGTGTTTGTATGTAATCCCAGACTGACCACTCCCCCATGTATTACCTTACACACTGACCACTCCCCCATGTGTTACCTTATAGACTGACCACTCCCCCATGTATTACCTTACACACTGACCACTCCCCCATGTGTTACCTTATAGACTGACAACTCCCCCAGGTGTGACCTTATAGACTGACCACTCCCCCATGTGTTACCTTACACACTGACCACTCCCCCATGTGTTACCTTACACACTGACCACTCCCCCATGTGTTACCTTACACACTGACCACTCCCCCATGTGTTACCTTACACACTGACCACTCCCCCATGTGTTACCTTATAGACTGACAACTCCCCCATGTGTTACCTTATAGACTGACCACTCCCCCAGGTGTTACCTTACACACTGACCACTCCCCCATGTGTTACCTTATAGACTGACAACTCCCCCATGTGTTACCTTATAGACTGACCACTCCCCCATGTGTTACCTTATAGACTGACAACTCCCCCATGTGTTACCTTATAGACTGACCACTCCCCCAGATGTTACCTTATAGACTGACCACTCCCCCATGTGTTACCTTATAGACTGACAACTCCCCCATGTGTTACCTTATAGACTGACCACTCCCCCAGGTGTTACCTTACACACTGACCACTCCCCCATGTGTTACCTTACACACTGACCACTCCCCCAGGTGTTACCTTATAGACTGACAACTCCCCCATGTGTTACCTTACACACTGACCACTCCCCCAGGTGTTACCTTATAGACTGACCACTCCCCCATGTGTTACCTTACACACTGACCACTCCCCCAGGTGTTACCTTATAGACTGACAACTCCCCCATGTATTACCTTACACACTGACCACTCCCCCAGGCCAGATGTGAACTTACACACTAACCACTCCCCCAGGTGTTACCTTACACACTGACCACTCCCCCAGGTGTTACCTTACACACTGACCACTCCCCCAGGCCAGATGTGACCTTATAGACTGACCACTCCCCCAGGTGTGACCTTATAGACTGACCACTCCCCCAGGTGTGCCCTTATAGACTGACCACTCCCCCAGGTGTAACCTTATAGACTGACCACTCCCCCATGTGTTACCTTATAGACTGACAACTCCCCCATGTGTTACCTTATAGACTGACCACTCCCCCAGGTGTGACCTTATAGACTGACCACTCCCCCAGGTGTGACCTTATAGACTGACCACTCCCCCAGGTGTAACCTTATAGACTGACAACTCCCCCATGTGTTACCTTATAGACTGACAACTCCCCCAGGTGTTACCTTACACACTGACCACTCCCCCATGTATTACCTTACACACTGACCACTCCCCCAGGTGTTACCTTACACACTGACCACTCCCCCAGGCCAGATGTGACCTTATAGACTGACCACTCCCCCAGGTGTGACCTTATAGACTGACCACTCCCCCAGGTGTGACCTTATAGACTGACCACTCCCCCAGGTGTAACCTTATAGACTGACAACTCCCCCATGTGTTACCTTATAGACTGACCACTCCCCCATGTGTTACCTTATAGACTGACAACTCCCCCATGTGTTACCTTATAGACTGACCACTCCCCCAGGTGTGACCTTATAGACTGACCACTCCCCCAGGTGTAACCTTATAGACTGACAACTCCCCCATGTGTTACCTTATAGACTGACCACTCCCCCATGTGTTACCTTATAGACTGACAACTCCCCCATGTGTTACCTTATAGACTGACCACTCCCCCAGATGTGACCTGATAGACTGACCACTCCCCCAGGTGTAACCTTATAGACTGACCACTCCCCCAGGCCAGATGTGACCTTATAGACTGACCACTCCCCCAGGTGTGAACTTATAGACTGACCACTCCCCCAGGTGTGAATTTATAGACTGATCACTCCCCCAGGTGTTACCAGTGTCTTTACCCACTTAATTCAAATAAAATGATGAATGAATTACCAAACTTTGTGTCTTTTTTAAGAAAATGCTGGATGTGGTCAAAGGTCAGTAGTGAAGACAAAAGTCAGAAGGTGTTTTCAGGTCATCTTTAATGATTCATCATCGAACAAAGACTTCAACATTCATAATCTTCTGTCCTTTCTGCCCACTGACCAATCAGAGTGCGGCTGGGCGTTGCTTGGCAACAGGACACGAGTTAGGAGTGACGCCCAACAGGAAGTGGGCGGAGCTCAGATCCAGAGTGTCACTCAGGTGAGACTTAACGAGCTGCAGGTTCATCAGACAACCTCTGAACCTGGAGCTGATAGACAGGCAGTTCTGTTTCACCCCGACTGTAGAGAGAGAGACAGGTGGAGAGAGAGAGAGAGGTAGACAGAGAGAGAGAGAGACAGGTTAGTGTCAGTCATTAACCCTCTTGCGGTGGTGTCTCACTGCGCTGCTCACCTGGAAAGCCTCCCAGGTAGACGGGGTTGTTGGTCTCAGCAGAGGTGGATTGTGGGTAAGGGTTGGTGGTGCTGTAGCTCCTCCGGTCCACGCTCAGGCTCAGGGTGTGTTTGCTCTTACTGGCCAGCAGGCGGTGCCACCGGCCGTCACACAGCATGAGACCCACAGAGCGCACGGACACCCGGCCAGCCCCGTTGTTCACGTGGAACACCACCTGAGGGGGAGGGGCCTGGTTACTAGTTACTGGTTACTGGTTACTGGTAACTGGTTAGTAGTTACTGATGACCGGTTACTGGTTTCTAGTTACTGGTTACTAGTAACTGGTTACTAGTAACTGGTTACTGAGGACACACGGTATATGAGCACACACACACACACACACTCACCTGTCCGTTGATCATCTCCAGTCCGATGGCGTCCACCTTCGCGCTGCTGATTCCCAGAAACACTCCTTCTGATTGGCTCGTTCGAAACTCCAGAGACACCAACACGTCAGAGCCGACCTTGTAGCCATTAGGCACTGCACACACACACACACACACACACACACACACACACACACACACACACACACACACACACACAGGTGAATACTCGAACCATGTGACCAGATGAAATGTTGGATGTGTATATATATATATATATATATATATCATTATATAGAGTTTGTGGTGGCTCACTGAGGGCGGCGTATCCACTGCCGTTGAAGTAACTTCCTGTCTGGTCGTTGGTGAAACAGGAAGTGACCTCGTGCTTCGAGGCCGGCTTCGTCAGATCCAACATGGCGCCGTTCAGACTGACGGAGCGAACGCAACCTGGAAAACTGCTGCTGGCCTGGGAGACGGAGAGAAGGGTTTAGTCCATCGTTCATTGATATGATCGGCCCATGAAGCCCTGGACGCGTCTCACGTTGATCCTCCTGGTGGAGTGTGTGTGTGGCAGGCCTCCCAGGTACAGCCGGCTGTCCACGTCCAGCTGGTTTCCCTTGACGGACACGGAGACCGGACGCGACCCGTCCACCGACACCGACGCCGCCCGCCGGCTGAGCGCGCCGCTCACCTGAGAGACAAAGACGAGGGCACACAGCACGGATCACTTCTCAGGAGACATGTAGGACATAGTATATATTTATATATATGTATATATGTGTGTATATGTGTATATATATATATTATATGAACTCACGGTGTGCCACTCGCCGTCGTTAATGGGGACAGACGCGGTAATGGAGGCGGGGCCTTTGCCCAGGTCGACTGACATCATCAGTTTCCCGGCGGCCATTTTGAGGACAACGAAGTCCATCTGTTTGGAGTCGGAGACGAGGAGGACCAACCCGTCCCGAGCTCGGCTTCGAACCGACAACCTCACGGACACGCTGAGGACGAGAGAGACAGCAGAGTCAGGCAGAGAACGACTGCAGCCCCGCCCCTCTCCGGCTGTAGCCCCGCCCCTCTCAGGTTGTAGCCCCGCCCAGCTGTAGCCCAAACCCTCTCGGCTGTAGCCCCGCCCCTCTAGGCTGTAGCCCCGCCCTGCTCGAGTCACAGACACTCACCTTCTCCTGACGGCGTTGGGGCTGATGATGAAGGTCATGTGACTGTGTTTGGACGAACCAAATTGAACCGCTGACGGGAGGAAGGTTGGCTCCGCCTCCGACAGGCACTGCATCACACAGATCAATAATCAATATATACTGAGCAATATTTATCAACCAGTGATCAAGAAAGTGTAAACGTATTGATTACCGTTAGCGCTCCAGGTTTCAAGGCACTCAGGTGTGTGGGTGGGGCTAGAGGCAGGTGGGCGGGGTCAAGGGTGGGTTCTACATCCTGGTCATCAGGCAGCACCGCCCCCCCGACCTTCTCCTCCAATAGGCAGCTGTCAAGCTCCGCCCCCTCATACCTCACAGCTCCTGATAGGTCGACTAACCTGTAGGGAGCCGCCAATCAAAACAGTTAACCAATCAGAGACAGGAAACTCGGTGTGTGTGTGTGTGTGTGTGTGTGTGTCTGTGTGTGTGTGTCCGTGTGTGTGTGTGTGTGTGTCTGTGTGTGTGTGTGTGACTGTGTGTGTGTGTGTGTGTGTGTGTGTGTGTGTGTGTGTGTGTGTGTGTGACTTACGCTCCGCCCACCACCAGGTGCTGAATGCAGCCTCTGAAGCTCCTGGACAAACCCTGTAATCTGATTGGCAGACGAGACTCCTCCCCCGATGGCAGCCCACCAATGAAGAAAGAGGCTGGAGACAAACGGGACAATCCGCCCGGCGACAGGGAGACGGCCTTCAGGTGTTTCTCGTCCACCTGCACGGACAGAGACCTGAGAGACAGACGGGTAGTTTATCACTCAGACTTGTCAGATCAGGTGAGACAGGTGTCTGTTTCCATGGTAACACCTACTTCCTGTTTATGTTGACGATCACGGAGCGCTTTGTTCCGTCACTGAAGGACCCTGCACCCGGCTGCACCACCGCCACTCTCCGAGTAGCCCCGCCCACCTCACCAAGCTCCGCCTCCACCACACCTGAGACCAGGTGGATCGACAGGAAGTGCTGCGCACACACACACACACACACAGATAAGACGACCACCATCACATGATGCTACACCAGGTGTACAGGTGGGTCACCTGACCTGTCTCACCTGTCTCACCTGTCTCTGTGCTCGCTCGTCACTGAAGACAGCCAGCAGGACTCCTGATTGGTTGTTGGTGGAGAAGGAGAAGAGAAGCTCCGCCTCCTGACCCAGTGATGGAGGAACAATCTGAGCGAAGCCTCCGAACACCGACACGCTGCGCACGGCCTGCAAGTAAACAAGTAAACAAGCAAACAAGCATTATGTTACACTGTGATGCGTTCAGGCTCACCTCAGTTACATTATGATGCGTTCAGGCTCACCTCAGTTACACTGTGATGCGTTCAGGCTCACTTCAGTTAGACTGTGATGCGTTCAGGCTCACCTCAGTTACACTGTGATGCGTTCAGGCTCACTTCAGTTACACTGTGATGCGTTCAGGCTCACCTCAGTTACATTATGATGCGTTCAGGCTCACTTCAGTTAGACTGTGATGCGTTCAGGCTCACCTCAGTTACATTATGATGCGTTCAGGCTCACCTCAGTTACACTGTGATGCGTTCAGGCTCACTTCAGTTAGACTGTGATGCGTTCAGGCTCACCTCAGTTACACTGTGATGCGTTCAGGCTCACTTCAGTTACACTGTGATGCGTTCAGGCTCACCTCAGTTACATTATGATGCGTTCAGGCTCACTTCAGTTAGACTGTGATGCGTTCAGGCTCACCTCAGTTAGACTGTGATGCGTTCAGGCTCACCTCAGTTACACTGTGATGCGTTCAGGCTCACCTCAGTTACATTATGATGCGTTCAGGCTCACTTCAGTTACACTGTGATGCGTTCAGGCTCACTTCAGTTACATTATGATGCGTTCAGGCTCACTTCAGTTACACTGTGATGCGTTCAGGCTCACCTCAGTTACATTATGATGCGTTCAGGTTCACTTCAGTTACACTGTGATGCGTTCATGTTCACTTCAGTTACACTATGATGCGTTCATGCTCACTTCAGTTACACTGTGATGCGTTCAGGCTCACCTCAGTTACATTATGATGCGTTCAGGCTCACTTCAGTTACACTGTGATGCGTTCAGGCTCACCTCAGTTACATTATGATGCGTTCAGGCTCACTTCAGTTACACTGTGATGCGTTCAGGCTCACCTCAGTTACACTATGATGCGTTCATGTTCACTTCAGTTACACTGTGATGCGTTCATGTTCACTTCAGTTACACTGTGATGCGTTCAGGCTCACCTCAGTTACACTATGATGCGTTCAGGTTCACTTCAGTTACACTGTGATGCGTTCAGGTTCACTTCAGTTACACTGTGATGCGTTCATGTTCACTTCAGTTACACTATGATGTGTTCATGTTCACTTCCGTTACAGTATGATGCGTTCAGGCTCACTTCAGTTACACTGTGATGCGTTCAGGCTCACTTCAGTTACACTGTGATGCGTTCAGGCTCACCTCAGTTACATTATGATGCGTTCAGGCTCACTTCAGTTACACTGTGATGCGTTCAGGCTCACCTCAGTTACACTATGATGCGTTCATGTTCACTTCAGTTACACTGTGATGCGTTCATGTTCACTTCAGTTACACTATGATGCGTTCATGTTCACTTAAGTTACACTATGATGCGTTCATGTTCACTTAAGTTACACTATGATGCGTTCAGGTTCACTTCAGTTACACTGTGATGCGTTCAGGTTCACTTCAGTTACACTATGATGCGTTCATGTTCACTTAAGTTACACTATGATGCGTTCATGTTCACTTAAGTTACACTATGATGCGTTCAGGCTCACCTCAGTTACACTATGATGCGTTCATGTTCACTTCAGTTACACTGTGATGCGTTCATGTTCACTTCAGTTACACTATGATGCGTTCATGTTCACTTAAGTTACACTATGATGCGTTCATGTTCACTTAAGTTACACTATGATGCGTTCATGTTCACTTCCGTTACAGTATGATGCGTTCATGTTCACTTAAGTTACACTATGATGCGTTCATGTTCACTTAAGTTACACTGTGATGTGTTCATGTTCACTTCCGTTACAGTATGATGCGTTCAGGTTCACTTCAGTTACACTGTGATGCGTTCATGTTCACTTCAGTTACACTGTGATGCGTTCAGGTTCACTTCAGTTACAGTATGATGCGTTCAGGTTCACTTCAGTACATTATGATGCGTTCAGGTTCACTTCAGTTACACTATGATGTCTATATATATATATATATATATATAGATAGATATCTATCTATAGATATCTATCTATATAATATATATGAGTAATATAATAATGCATAACATCCAGAAAGGAGGTGGGCGGGGCCTGGTGGGCGGGACCTGGTGGTAGAAGCGTCTGATTGGCCGGCGGGTCTCACCTCGAGCACGCAGCCCTTCTGGACCCCGAAGGCGTCCCTCAGGAGGTCGAAGTTGGAGCGAGCGATCTCCACGTTCCTCATGCAGCCCACGTACGACCTGGAGACCACCTGGCGCCTAGCAACCACACGGACAGACCGGGACAGAGTTAGCGCCTCGTCTCCCGTGATGTCATCGTCTGCACCCGGTGACGGCACGCACTCACCTGATTGGTCGAGAGGCAGGAAGTCCTCCGATGTAGATGGGGTCCAGGTCGGAGCGGTTCAGGTCCGAGGCCGTTCCAGGAGACTCCGCCTCCAACACCTCCTTGTTCGATGATTGGTCGGCTGCCATGATGGACAGGTAGCCTGGACACACAGCAGTATTAGTATTACAAATACTGCAGTATTAGTTGTACTTTAGCAGTAGTAGTAGTACCTTTGCGTTTGCTCCTCTGCAGGGTGATCTTGTACCAGACTCCGGTGTTGTACTTCCTGTTGGAAGTCAGGATCAGAGCGCCTGAGCCGAGGTCAAAGGTCAGACGGACACGGCCCTCCACCAGCTCCATGGACAGGAAGTCCCTCTGTGGGAGGCAGGAAGTGAGGTCATGTCTGTATCTGCTTCACAACAAGAGGAAACAGGAAGTGACTGTGTGTGTCGTACAGTATTGTTGGAGGCCAGGTAGAGCAGTAATCCGCCCGGCGACAGCGTTTTAAACTGAAGGACGATGGAGGTGGAGGTCGCTCGCAGAGACTTCTGGACCAATGAGAATCCAGATCCATCAAAGTGGAAGGAGGTCTCCTCTGCCTGGGGACTGAGAGACAGACGGGTACAATCAGAGAGGGAGAGACAGACGGGTAGAGAAAGTCCCGCTGGAAATGCAGCTTTAAGTACCCCCCCGTGGCTCCTCCCCCTTGCTCCTCCCCCTCTACCTGCTGAAGCAGCCTCCACACTGCCCCTCTCTGCTGTCGTAGCTCCAGAGGCCGACGTTCCTCTCGTTGAGCGACGCTTCACCCAGACATCCCTGGAAGGTGGAGGACCGCAGCGCCGCGGGGCTCTGACACACACACACACACACACACACACACACACACACACACACACGGTTATCACCTGTTCACCTGCACACACACCTGTTCGCCTGCTGTGTGTGTGTGTGTGTGTTACCTGGATGTGGGAGCCCAGTCCTCCGATGTGGATCACGGTGTTCCGGTCGATGTCCAGAACTCGGGACGGTCCCGGTGACATCGCGGTCACCGCGGGCAACGGAGCCGACACCGACTCCAACTGGTGAACCGACAGCGACGCACGGGCCCCGAACCTGATGACATCATCACATGACATGACACCGTCACATGACACGTCACATGACATCACACCGTCACATGACACGTCATATGACATCACACCATCACGTGACACGTCACGTGACACCGTCACATGACACCGTCACATGACATCATCACACATCACATGACACGTCACATGACATCATCACACATCACATGACACGTCACATGACATCATCACACATCACATGACACGTCACATGACATCACACGTCACGTGACACCGTCACATGACACGTCACATGACATCACACCGTCACATGACACGTCACATGACATCACACGTCACGTCACACCGTCACGTGACACTGTCACATGACATCATCACATGACACTGTCACATGACAGCATCAGTCAGGAGTTTTTAACCCTTTATCTTCCAGAATACTCTTCCGGTGGTGGTGGTGGAGTACGAGTACTGTAGTAATGAGGACTAGTACTGTAGTACTGAGGACTAGGTGTGTAGTACTGAGGACTAGGTGTGTAGTACTGAGGACTAGTACTGTAGTACTGAGGACTAGATGTGTAGTACTGAGGACTAGTACTGTAGTACTGAGGACTAGATGTGTAGTACTGAGGACTAGTACTACAGTACTAGCACTAGGTGTGTAGTACTAGCACTAGTACTACAGTACTAGCACTAGGTGTGTAGTACTAGCACTAGGTGTGTAGTACTAGCACTAGTACTACAGTACTAGCACTAGGTGTGTAGTACTAGCACTAGGTGTGTAGTACTAGCACTAGTACTACAGTACTAGCACTAGGTGTGTAGTACTAGCACTAGTACTACAGTACTATCACTAGGTGTGTAGTACTAGCACTAGTACTACAGTACTAGCACTAGGTGTGTAGTACTAGCACTAGGTGTGTAGTACTAGCAGTAGTACTACAGTACTAGCACTAGGTGTGTAGTACTAGTGCTAGTACTGTAGTACTAGCAGTAGTACTACAGTACTAGCACTAGGTGTGTAGTACTAGCAGTAGTACTACAGTACTAGCACTAGGTGTGTAGTACTAGCAGTAGTACTACAGTACTAGCAGTAGTACTACAGTACTAGCGCTAGCTGTGTAGTACTAGCACTAGCTGTGTAGTACTGCAGTACTAGCACTAGCTGTGTAGTACTAGCACTAGTACTGTAGTACTAGCACTAGCTGTGTAGTACTAGCGCTAGCTGTGTAGTACTAGCACTAGCTGTGTAGTACTAGCGCTAGCTGTGTAGTACTAGCACTAGCTGTGTAGTACTGCAGTACTAGCACTAGCTGTGTAGTACTAGCACTAGTACTGTAGTACTAGCACTAGCTGTGTAGTACTAGCGCTAGCTGTGTAGTACTAGCACTAGCTGTGTAGTACTAGCGCTAGCTGTGTAGTACTAGCACTAGCTGTGTAGTACTAGCACTAGTACTGCAGTACTAGCACTAGCTGTGTAGTACTAGCAGTAGTACTACAGTACTAGCAGTAGTACTGCAGTACTAGCACTAGCTGTGTAGTACTAGCAGTAGTACTACAGTACTAGCACTAGCTGTGTAGTACTAGCGCTAGCTGTGTAGTACTAGCGCTAGCTGTGTAGTACTAGCGCTAGCTGTGTAGTACTAGCACTAGCTGTGTAGTACTAGCGCTAGCTGTGTAGTACTAGCAGTAGTACTGCAGTACTAGCGCTAGCTGTGTAGTACTAGCACTAGCTGTGTAGTACTAGCAGTAGTACTGCAGTACTAGCGCTAGCTGTGTAGTACTAGCACTAGCTGTGTAGTACTAGCGCTAGCTGTGTAGTACTAGCACTAGCTGTGTAGTACTAGCGCTAGCTGTGTAGTACTAGCAGTAGTACTGCAGTACTAGCACTAGCTGTGTAGTACTAGCACTAGCTGTGTAGTACTAGCAGTAGTACTGCAGTACTAGCGCTAGCTGTGTAGTACTAGCACTAGCTGTGTAGTACTAGCGCTAGCTGTGTAGTACTAGCACTAGCTGTGTAGTACTAGCGCTAGCTGTGTAGTACTAGCGCTAGCTGTGTAGTACTAGCACTAGCTGTGTAGTACTAGCGCTAGCTGTGTAGTACTAGCACTAGCTGTGTAGTACTAGCGCTAGCTGTGTAGTACTAGCGCTAGCTGTGTACCGGGTCACGTTGATCCGGGTCCATCGGTTGTTGGTGATGTCCAGTCCAGGAAACTCCAGCCGGCTGCTCCCTGAGCCCACGTCCCACACCAGAGACACCTTCCCAGCATGCATCTCTACCGCC
>JBAMJR010000422.1:7500-12500 GCA_038501785.1 Myoxocephalus aenaeus | reverse complement strand
ACACACACACACACACACACACACACACACACACACACACACACACACACACACACACACACAAACACACACACACACAGACAGATACACACACACACACCCTTACCTGTGAGTGGAGTGGGCGTGGCTCTGCAGCAGGTGGGCGTGGCCTTCTGCCTGGAAGACCCTCTCCAGGGCGTCGGCCCTCTTCAGGCCGGTCACCAGCGCGTCCACCTGTCTCCTCAGCAGGGGGCGCCACCGCTCCAGCTGCCCGCTAAGCTCCTCCCCCTGCTGCACAGTCACCACAGTGAGTATTCATGTTCACCACGTCACACAGTGAGTATTCATGTTCACCACGTCACACAGTGAGTATTCATGTTCACCACGTCACACAGTGAGTATTCATGTTCACCACGTCACACAGTGAGTATTCATGTTCACCACGTCACACAGTGAGTATTCATGTTCACCACGTCACACAGTGAGTATTCATGTTCACCACGTCACACAGTGAGTATTCATGTTCACCACGTCACACAGTGAGTATTCATGTTCACCACGTCACCACAGTGAGTATTCATGTTCACCACAGTGAGTATTCATGTTCACCACGTCACCACAGTGAGTATTCATGTTCACCACAGTGAGTATTCATGTTCACCACGTCACCACAGTGAGTATTCATGTTCACCACGTCACACAGTGAGTATTCATGTTCACCACGTCACCACAGTGAGTATTCATGTTCACCACGTCACACAGTGAGTATTCATGTTCACCACGTCACACAGTGAGTATTCATGTTCACCACGTCACCACAGTGAGTATTCATGTTCACCACGTCACCACAGTGAGTATTCATGTTCACCACGTCACACAGTGAGTATTCATGTTCACCACGTCACACAGTGAGTATTCATGTTCACCACGTCACACAGTGAGTATTCATGTTCACCACGTCACACAGTGAGTATTCATGTTCACCACAGTGAGTATTCATGTTCACCACGTCACCACAGTGAGTATTCATGTTCACCACGTCACCACAGTGAGTATTCATGTTCACCACGTCACCACAGTGAGTATTCATGTTCACCACGTCACCACAGTGAGTATTCATGTTCACCACGTCACACAGTGAGTATTCATGTTCACCACGTCACACAGTGAGTATTCATGTTCACCACGTCACACAGTGAGTATTCATGTTCACTACGTCACACTGTGTGTATTCACTACATCACACTGTGTGTATTCACTACATCACACTGTGTGTATTCACTACATCACACTGTGTGTATTCACTACATCACACTGTGTGTATTCACCACATCACACTGTGTGTATTCACCACATCACACTGTGTGTATTCACTACATCACACTGTGTGTATTCACCACATCACACTGTGTGTATTCACCACATCACACTGTGTGTATTCACCACATCACACTGTGTGTATTCACTACATCACACTGTGTGTATTCACCACATCACACTGTGTGTATTCACCACATCACACTGTGTGTATTCACCACATCACACTGTGTGTATTCACCACATCACACTGTGTGTATTCACTACATCACACTGTGTGTATTCACCACATCACACAGTGAGTATTCATGTTCACCACGTCACACAGTGAGTATTCATGTTCACCACGTCACACTGTGTGTATTCACTACATCACACTGTGTGTATTCACTACATCACACAGTGTGTATTCACTATATCACACTGTGTGTATTCACTACATCACACTGTGTGTATTCACTATATCACACTGTGTGTATTCACTACATCACACTGTGTGTATTCACTATATCACACTGTGTGTATTCACTATATCACACTGTGTGTATTCACTACATCACACTGTGTGTATTCACCACATCACACTGTGTGTATTCACCACATCACACTGTGTGTATTCACCACATCACACTGTGTGTATTCACTATATCACACTGTGTGTATTCACTACATCACACTGTGTGTATTCACTATATCACACTGTGTGTATTCACTACATCACACTGTGTGTATTCACCACATCACACTGTGTGTATTCACTACATCACACTGTGTGTATTCACCACATCACACTGTGTGTATTCACTACATCACACTGTGTGTATTCACCACATCACACTGTGTGTATTCACTACATCACACTGTGTGTATTCACCACATCACACTGTGTGTATTCACCACATCACACTGTGTGTATTCACCACATCACACTGTGTGTATTCACTACATCACACTGTGTGTATTCACCACATCACACTGTGTGTATTCACTACATCACACTGTGTGTATTCACCACATCACACTGTGTGTATTCACCACATCACACTGTGTGTATTCATGCTCACTACATTAATGAGGATTCATGCTCTCACCGTGGTGGTGTTGGTGAACTCCTCCGTCAGCACGATGACATCATCCAGCAGCAGCTGACTGTCCTCCATGACTCCGCCCACCAGCTCAGAGGCCACGCCCACCCTGTGATGGACAGACTGGGAAACAACCGTTGTTATGGGTTACGATTCATAACCCCTGTTCACATGGTGGTGTGTGTGTGTGTGTACCTGGTAGTGTGTATGTGTGTGTGTACCTGGTAGTGTGTATGTGTGTATGTGTGTGTGTGTACCTGGTAGTGTGTATGTGTGTATGTGTGTGTGTGTACCTGGTAGTGTGTATGTGTGTGTACCTGGTAGTGTGTATGTGTGTATGTGTGTGTGTGTACCTGGTAGTGTGTGTGTGTGTGTGTGTGTGTGTGTGTACCTGGTAGTGTGTATGTGTGTGTACCTGGTAGTGTGTATGTGTGTATGTGTGTGTGTGTACCTGGTAGTGTGTGTGTGTGTGTGTGTGTGTGTGTGTACCTGGTAGTGTGTATGTGTGTGTACCTGGTAGTGTGTATGTGTGTGTACCTGGTAGTGTGTGTGTGTGTGTACCTGGTAGTGTGTATGTGTGTATGTGTGTGTGTGTGTGTACCTGGTAGTGTGTATGTGTGTATGTGTGTATGTGTGTGTACCTGGTAGTGTGTATGTGTGTGTGTACCTGGTAGTGTGTATGTGTGTGTACCTGGTAGTGTGTATGTGTGTATGTGTGTGTGTGTGTGTACCTGGTAGTGTGTATGTGTGTGTACCTGGTAGTGTGTATGTGTGTATGTGTGTGTGTGTACCTGGTAGTGTGTATGTGTGTATGTGTGTGTGTGTACCTGGTAGTGTGTATGTGTGTGTGTGTACCTGGTAGTGTGTATGTGTGTGTACCTGGTAGTGTGTATGTGTGTATGTGTGTGTGTGTACCTGGTAGTGTGTATGTGTGTGTGTGTACCTGGTAGTGTGTATGTGTGTGTACCTGGTAGTGTGTATGTGTGTATGTGTGTGTGTGTACCTGGTAGTGTGTATGTGTGTATGTGTGTGTGTGTGTACCTGGTAGTGTGTGTGTGTGTGTGTACCTGGTAGTGTGTATGTGTGTATGTGTGTGTGTACCTGGTAGTGTGTGTGTGTGTGTGTGTGTGTACCTGGTAGTGTGTATGTGTGTGTGTACCTGGTAGTGTGTATGTGTGTACCTGGTAGTGTGTATGTGTGTGTGTACCTGGTAGTGTGTATGTGTGTACCTGGTAGTGTGTGTGTGTGTGTGTACCTGGTAGTGTGTATGTGTGTACCTGGTAGTGTGTGTGTGTGTGTGTACCTGGTAGTGTGTATGTGTGTGTACCTGGTAGTGTGTATGTGTATGTGTGTGTGTACCTGGTAGTGTGTATGTGTGTGTGTGTGTGTACCTGGTAGTGTGTATGTGTGTACCTGGTAGTGTGTGTGTATGTGTGTACCTGGTAGTGTGTGTGTATGTGTGTGTGTGTACCTGGTAGTGTGTGTGTGTGTGTGTGTGTGTGTGTGTGTGTGTGTGTGTGTGTGTGTGTGTGTGTATGTGTGTGTGTGTGTACCTGGTAGTGTGTATATGTGTATGTGTATGTGTGTGTACCTGGTAGTGTGTATGTGTGTACCTGGTAGTGTGTGTGTGTGTGTGTGTGTGTAGGTGTGTGTGTGTGTATGTGTGTGTGTGTACCTGGTAGTGTGTGTGTATATGTGTGTACCTGGTAGTGTGTGTGTTTGTGTGTGTACCTGGTAGTGTGTATGTGTGTGTGTACCTGGTAGTGTGTATGTGTGTGTGTACCTGGTAGTGTGTGTGTATGTGTGCGTGTACCTGCCTGTGTGTGTGTGTGTACCTGGTAGTGTGTATGTGTGTGTGTACCTGGTAGTGTGTATGTGTGCGTGTACCTGCCAGTATGTGTGTGTGTGTGTGTGTGTACCTGGTAGTTGTGTAGTCGAGCGTGTGCGGCGTCCAGCAGAGTGTGTGTTTGTGCGTTTCGTTGTTCAGCGCTGCTCAGCTGTGTGTGAGCGTGTTGCAGCGTTTCCATGGCCACCGTGAGGGGGGCGGCGAGGAGGCGGAGCCTGTCCTCTAGCGCCGCCCTGCTGGACAGGAAGTCCTGCAGCGAGCGCACCAGAGACTTTGCCACGCTGCAGACACACAGGAACCATTACTGTTTTACAATAACACATCAACGGTATTTGTATTGTGTGTGTTTAACACACTGTCACACACCTGAGCTCCTGATTGGCCGAGGCGTTGGCGGCCGTTAGGTCGGCGGCTCTGATGGTTTCCAACATGGACTCCAGCTCCTCCAGCAGATGCGTCTGATTGGCTGAATCAAACTTCTTCACTCTGGTCTGGTTCACATGCCCCGCCTCCCTCTGAAGCGCTGGACCAATGAGATTTCAGAGTGTTTTGTCATTGTAGTTTAATTATTCTTATTTTAACAGTGATGTCAGTCATGATGAGGTTATGATGACATCATCGTTAACGTTCATATTGTTTACCCTGGATGTTCTCCTGAAGACTGCTGATGCTCTGCAGCAGCAGTGCACCCTGGGAAAGGCTGTTGTTTATGGACACGCCCACTTCATCCAGGTCATTATAGAGATGTGGGACCTAGCCAATCAGGAGACAGG
>JBAMJR010000421.1:140000-179777 GCA_038501785.1 Myoxocephalus aenaeus | reverse complement strand
CTAACGCTGTGTAGCACCTCACCTGTGCTCTAGAGAAGCTAACGCTGTGTAGCACCTCACCTGTGCTTTAAAGAAGCTAACGCTGTGTAGCACCTCACATGTGCTTTAAAGAAGCTAACGCTGTGTAGCACCTCACCTGAGCGCTAAAGAAGCTAACGCTGTAGCACCTCACATGTGCTTTAAAGAAGCTAACGCTGTGTAGCACCTCACCTGTGCTTTAAAGAAGCTAACGCTGTGTAGCACCTCACCTGTGCTCTAGAGAAGCTAACGCTGTAGCACCTCACCTGTGCTCTAGAGAAGCTAACGCTGTGTAGCACCTCACCTGTGCTCTAAAGAAGCTAACGCTGTGTAGCACCTCACCTGTGCTTTAGAGAAGCAAAAAGAGTAAAGTGATAAAGAGGACCACATGTCCCCGACCTGTTGTTGATGTTTTATTTAATTGTGTGTGTGTGTGTGTGTGTGTGTGTGTGTGTGTGTGTGTGTGTGTCTGCAGCGTCAGACCATTGAGATGGTGCCTCTGACTCACGCGCTCTACAGCTACAGCGGGAAGGACGAGAGCTTCTACGTCTACGGGGTCGAGAACCAAGTGTTCGCCTCCAAGTACCCCTCAGCCTGCTCCATCCTATGAGAACACACAC
This sequence comes from Myoxocephalus aenaeus, assembly GCA_038501785.1. Classification (NCBI taxonomy): domain Eukaryota; kingdom Metazoa; phylum Chordata; class Actinopteri; order Perciformes; family Cottidae; genus Myoxocephalus; species Myoxocephalus aenaeus. The sequence continues at coordinate 179,139 of JBAMJR010000421.1, read as the reverse complement.
CATCCTCACCGTGTGTGTCTGTCTCACACACACACACACCTCATCCTCACCGTGTGTGTGGTGTCACACCTGAATGTATTCAGCATATGTTCTCCTGTTGGTCTCAAACATCAGCACGGAGTCACCGTGGTGCCTTCAAGGACCAAAGAGAGCCTCAGCGTCTCTGTTCCACACAACGCTCTTCAGGAATCTGCCACTGTGTTTTTATGGATATATATAAATAGATTTAGATGATAGATTTCTTTCTTTAGTCTTTAGTTTGTCTCTACTTCTCTCAGGTGACGAGCATCCATCCAGATGTTTGTGTTCGCAGCCAAATAATCGTTCATCTTTCATAAAGGACACGACGTCTCAGCGCTCCTGGACCGGTTTTATACGTCACGTTTCCCAGGTTCCTACGTCACGGAAAACCTGGAACAGTCATGGAGTTTTAAAATGGTTATTTCCAGGCCTGGAAAAAAATAAAATCCCAAAAGTTTAGTAAAAGTCATGTAAATGTGTTATATTCATGTGTTCATGTCGTTCATTTACGCTGAGTTTGAAATAATGAATATGCTTTTAAAAGAAAGACTCAGAATATAAGCAGGCATACATACAGGCATCTATATAAATGTTTATTCTTGTAATCAAACTATTGTCTCATTCATTTGAGTCATTTAAGGTTTACTGTATGCTTTGTATTCTCATTGTTAGTTTAAATACTACATTTACTCACTTTTTACTGTTCACACCCAGATTCTGACCAATGCTTTTCCATGACTTTAAACCAAATTTAAAAGTCATGGACTCATTGGTGAGAATGTGTGTGAACCCTGCTGGCTCCTGTAGTAAGACGAGTGTGTGAGAGTTTATGGAGGAAAACTAGGATTCAGACTTCTTCATCATGTTCTGTGTTTTTATATATATATATATATATATATATATATATATATATATATATATATATATATATATATATATGCAGAGATTCTATTATTGTGTTTATTTTATACAACGTAATGCAATCATAAACATATCGTGACATATACAACATCACATAAATGGATTTCAAAATAAAGTTCTGTTTCGTCGTCCTGCAGCTTCTGACTCTCTCTGTGTGAAGAATTAATTTATTACGACTTCTGATGCTTCTGTTGAAGGAAATGTTCAACGTGTTTGTTTCAGTGGGAAATATGATTTTCCTTCATTTTTTTTTTTTAAAGATTGGTTCATTTAAATAACATGTGGAGGCCCAGAGAGATCTTCTATTTCACAATGTGTGTCTAGAGAACCACATTAACCTTTATTTATTTATTAATTAATTAATTAATAAAGGTTAATGTATGATAGGGTTAAGATGCTCATCAGCTGTGTGAGAGAGGTTCTCGTCATAAATCATAAACAAAGATGAATCAATTAAAATAAATTGTGAATGTTAAAATTAAGTTGATACCATTTGTTACAGATTCTTTTATTTTTTTAATTCTAAATGATCAGAAACCCTCCAGAATAAGACACCAATACCTCGAGGACATCGTTGTAAAATCCAGATTGTGATTTGGTCTCAAAAACTTTTCACATTTGGAGATTTATGCAATAATTAATAATAAAAACATGTTGCGGTTGGATGGCGCGCTCTTCTGCTCTGAAAGCTGCTCTTGAGGATCCTCTGGACTGTTTTAGGGGGATTGTGAGAACCTGGCAACCCGTTCTGCGTTAACTGACTCTGCCCACAAGAGGGCGCTCTGGCTTAGTAGAAAAGGACTCGCAGCGTGTCTGAAGGTGTGTTTGGGGACCTCATGTGATGTGGGAAATATAGCAACTCAAGAGCCAAAAGAATCCTCCCTTCAAGAGCAGAAGAATCCATCATAACGGATATTATTATTATTATTATCATTATTATATAACGTTTATTATTATCCAACGATAAGACATTATTAGACCAAGAAACACACACAAATTAACAAATTAATAATCGTGAAAAGCAAAAACACATCAACCACTTTTTAATAAAAATAAATCAACCAGTCCAGCTCAAATAAAACTGTCTCTGCAGATTTCACTGTGTTTGAGTTTCTACTCCAATTTATTTATTTATTTTACACACAAATGTGTGATAATCTCTTCTGTTAGGATGCTTCACTGTAAATGTTAAACTATTAACTATAAAATATAAACTGATATAAATATAAACATCATGAGAACTCGGGCCCTGAATGAGATACAAAAAGTCATTTTGCATCTCTTTGAAGTCATTCTGCATCTCTTTGAAGTCATTTTGCATCTCTTTGAAGTCATTTTGCATCTCTTTGAAGTCATTTTGCATCTCTTTCTGGTAGTTTTACATTCTGCATAATCAGTTTAAATGAAGATACTTCCATATGTTCTTTAACATTTTTAATATAGAACTTTAATTGAAGGTTAAGGTTTCTACATTATGGTGCAGATTTATTTCCACTTTTATTTCAGTAAAGGATCCAAACGCTTCTTCCAACGCTGATCTTCACCTTTTTTTTACCAACTATTACTTTTCAAATTAACACAATTGTGTCTTTTGTTTCTCTCTTATTGACGAAGCGTGATATATAAATATATGTAATATATCAAATATATCATATATTTAATACTGATACTGTTTTTATTGAATTGCACTGAGAGATTGCATTTCTTATTTTATATAATATTAGTGTTTTATATGTTTTTGAAACAAATAAAACAACATATATATATATATATATATATATATATATATATATATATATATATATATATATATATATATATAGTTTGAAGTAAAGCACGTTGAGCTGCATTGAGCCTCCAGGATCAACACATCTATGAGGCTATATGAACACAGCAGGAACACATACAACAGTGGGATCTTCCCAGCGGTCCCTGAACGCGTCCCGGCCGCAGGAGGAGCGGCTCGCGCGTGTCTCACTGTGTTTACTCCGCGGAGCCGACCGGACCGGACTAACCTGCCGGACCCGACCAGAGTGCGACTTCTGCTGGTGAGTTCATCATCATCATCATCATCAACAACAACAACAACAACAACAACCTGTATTCTGAACGGGACGTATTGATGTGACAGTTTGTTTGTTTTCATATTTAATCTCTCTGAGGATGAAGAGTCTCGTCATCAGTTATTAGACTTCAGAGGTTTCTAATGTTTCATTAGTTTGTTTTGTTTCATTTCACTTAAAAGGTCAACTTAAAGGTCTCTCCAGGGGGTCTTGTGGTTCAGGGGGTCTTGTGGTCCAGGGGGTCTTGTGGTCCAGGAGGTCTTGTAGTCCAGAAGGTCTTGTAGTCCAGAAGGTCTTGTGGTCCAGGAGGTCTTGTGGTCCAGGAGGTCTTGTGGTTGAGGGGTCCTCTGAGTCTTTGGTCATCGAGGTGGTTTCAGGGTCTTTAAAGAGGATTCTGTGGTCAGGGATGAATTCCAGGGTTTTTCAGGTTTTCCAGGAGGTTTGTGCTCAATGAGGATGTTCGTTTGAAGGTCAGAGGTTCAGGTTTAGATCATGAGGTTCAGGTTTAGATCATGAGGTTCAGGTTTAGATCATGAGGTTCAGGTTTAGATCACAGAGGTTCAGGTTTAGATCATGAGGTTCAGGTTTAGATCACTGAAGTTCAGGTTTAGATCACAGCGGTTCAGGTTTAGATCCCTGATGTGGTTTCAGGGGATCTTCAAGGATATTTTGGGATTAGTTTTTGAAGGTATTTCTGGACATTGAGGATGTTTGAAGGTCAGGGGTTCCAGTGGTCCGGTGATCTTTGAGGACGCTTGAAGGTCAGGGGTTCCGGTGGTCCGGTGATCTTTGAGGACGCTTGAAGGTCAGGGGTTCCGGTGGTCCGGTGATCTTTGAGGACGCTTGAAGGTCAGGGGTTCCGGTGGTCTTTGAGGATGCTTGAAGGTCAGGGTTTCCGGTGGTCCGGTGGTCCTTGAGGACGCTTGAAGGTCAGGGGTTCCGGTGCTCCGGTGGTCCTTGAGGACGCTTGAAGGTCAGGGGTTCCGGTGGTCCGGTGGTCCTTGAGGACGCTTGAAGGTCAGGGGTTCCGGTGGTCCGGTGGTCCTTGAGGACGCTCCAGGTTTCTGTTTTGGGTTCTAGGATTTCTTTCGGTCAGTGAAATATTTCCCTGAGTGTTTGAACGATTTGAGAAGATGAGGAAGAGGAAGAGGTTGATCTCTTGATGAAGAGTCTCACTGAGTTCCTCTCGGAGGCCGTTGAGACAAAACGGTCTCAGAAAACATCCGTCACTCCACGTGATTCTGTTTTATTTATTTATTCATTTATTTATTTGTTAATGAACTCGTCTACGATGCGTTCAGGTACGTCTCACAAACAGCAGCTGATTCAACGTCTGACTCAACGCCCGATTGTCACGGAGCTTCCTGTTATGGAACAATGTGTTGCTGTTTCCTGTGTGTGTGTGTGTGTGTGTGTGTGTGTGTGTGTGTGTGTGTGTGTGTGTGTGTGTGTGTGTGTGTGTGTGTGTGTGTGTGTGTGTGTGTGTTGTCTTCCGGCTGCATTGTGTCATTGTGTTTCTGCTGCTGGTAATAACACTGATTCACACACATCTCTGTGTGTGTGTGTGTGTGTGTGTGTGTGTGTGTGTGTGTGTGTGTGTGTACTTGTACATACAGTGTGTACAGTGTGTGTACATACAGTGTGTGTACATGTACTGTAGTACTTTGTGGTATTGTTGTGCCTCTTCAGGAGGAAACATTTTGTACTTTCTATAATATCGTGTTTTATTTTCTAATTGGAGGTAAAAAAAAAAATCTATATATTTATATAAAGTATAAATTTCAACTTTATGTTTTATTATTGATGAATCTCTGATTATTTTCTTGATTCATTGTTTTGTCCAAAACTCCAAGAGATTCTTTATCATAAAGGTCTAGAAGATGAAATATGTTGTCATTGTTATTGACTTATTATTATTTATAAGTGACTTTAAGTCTTCTCATAAACTCATAAACATTTCATAACGTTTCATAACTCATAGCCGTGATAACACTCTGATCTCTGAGCGTCTTTGACCTTTGACCTTTGACCTCCTCTGTTCCTAAACGTCTCTCCTCCTTCGCTGAGTGATGAAGACGAGCGCAATGAAGACGAGCGTGATGAAGGCCCTGATCATAAATCATAGAAGCCGCCTCCTCATTCAGTCAACCAGACATTCTCATAATAATAATATATATATATATATATATATATATATATATATATCATTGTGGCCAGTAAACACTAATAACAGTTGGGTAAAAAATAAAATACATAATATATATTATTATTATTTATTGGGCTTTTAATGTGAAAAGTCCTCCATTCTTTTGTGGCTCCGCTGGAGACATTTAAGGTTAAAACATTAACAACTAGCTGGAGAGGGAATTATGTATTTATGTATGTTTTATGTATTTATGTATTTATTTATGTATTTATTTATTCATTCATGTTTCAGGCGTCACACCTTTTCCCTGTTTGAGTGAACGATGGTTTCCTTGAGTTTCATCGTTTCAGTTCACTCTGATTTGAGTTTTACGTCACAAAATAAAAACATTTAAAGTGTCTCACACACACACACACACACACACACACACACACACACACACACACACACACACACACACACACACACACACACACACACACACACCAAATAATGCTGATGAAGAGCCCAGAATAACATCCTCCTCATCCTCCGCGAAGGCTCTCATATGGTTAGAATAAATACCTTCATCCTCCTCCTCAACACACACACACACACACACACACACACACTCCAGCGCCTTCGCCACAAAGGACTCAGAACACACAACACACCCTGAAGAAATGAGTCAGTTCATTTGAAATGTGATGTTTTTACCAGCCGACTTACTGTCAGTACACTCCCACAGTGTGTGTGTGTGTGTGTGTGTGTGTGTGTGTGTGTGTGTGTGTGTGTGTGTGTGTGTGTGTGTGTGTGTGTGTGTGTGTGTGTGTGTGTGTGTGTGTGTGTGTGTGTGAATGGTCCTATTGTGACTGCTGCTCTGAGTGTGTTTCCTTGTTGTGTTGTTGTTCCCGCTGCTTCCTGAGTGTGTGAGCGGAGCGGGATGTGAACACACAACCTGCCGTGTCCCTCTCTGCATGTGTCCCTGTGTTTTCTTCTTCTGTTTATTATTATTATGATTATGATTATTATTATTATTATTATTATTATTATTATTATTATTATTGTCTGTTTAAACCAGTGGTTCTCAAACTTTTTCTGTCATGCCCACTCCGTCTTCTATCTGTGCAAAAAAGAACTAATAGTTGACAAAATAAATAGCTTATTGTGGCTGAAATGAACCTGTTTATTACTGAATATATTTTCAAGATAATAACGATAACGTTCAACCTGTGAAACAGAAGTAGTGAGGTGAGCATCAGGTGGTGTCAGTGTTAGTGAGCAGGGAGCTGCTGTCCTCTACAACTCTTTATTATTGATACGACTCTCAATTAATGCTCAATGTTGAGCTGAGATCTGATTTCTGATGAGAGACAACAGCAGAAAAGACCTCACCAAGAGAGAGAAGAGAGAGAAGAGAAGAGAGGAGAAGAGAGAGAGGAGAGAGGAGAAGAGCGAGGCGACCACCCACTCGGCTCAGAGTCTCGTCCCAGAGGACGTGACAGCGGCTCGGGGTTCAAACCCCCGGTCAGGCTCCAGCGTGGGTCACTGGCCGGGTTCTAGGAGGCCCGGTGCAGATTAGCTGTGATGATGTCATCACGGGTCACACACACAACGGACTCTGGTGTGTGTGTGTGTGTGTGTGTGTGTGTGTGTGTGTGTGTGTGTGTGTGTGTGTGTGTGTGTGTGTGTGTGTGTGTGTGTGTGTGTGTGATTTATTGGCAAATCGTTTCAATGAAACATCGAACACGTCTTCTCATCGATACTGATTTACCAACGTCTGCATCTATGATCATAACTAATAATATCAGATCTATGATCATAACTAATAATATCAGATCTATGATCATAACTAATAATATCATATCTATGATCATAACTAATAATATCATATCTATGATCATAACTAATAATATCATATCTATGATCATAACTAATAATATCATATCTATGATCATAACTAATAATATCAGATCTATGATCATAACTAATAATATCATATCTATGATTATAACTAATAATATCATATCTATGATTATAACTAATAATATCAGATCTATGATCATAACTAATAATATCATATCTATGATTATAACTAATAATATCAGATCTATGATCATAACTAATAATATCAGATCTATGATCATAACTAATAATATCATATCTATGATTATAACTAATAATATCAGATCTATGATCATAACTAATAATATCATATCTATGATCAGAACTAATAATATCAGATCTATGATCATAACTAATAATATCAGATCTATGATCAGAACTAATAATATCAGATCTATGATCAGAACTAATAATATCAGATCTATGATCATAACTAATAATATCATATCTATGATCAGAACTAATCCCTGATCTCCGTGTTCCGTCTGGACGTGAGTTCATTCGCTCCTTCAGTCTGTTGACGTTTCATTGGACTCAAACCTTTTGCTCCTAAAATTAATCACAAAGTTGGTTCCATTCAGAGGCGACCGTCAGGTGGAGAACCCAAAAGGTTCTCCACCTGACACACAGGAGGAACCCAAACAGTTCCATCCCCTGACACACAGGAGGAACCCAAAAGGTTCTCCACCTGACACACAGGAGGAACCCAAAAGGTTCTCCACCTGACGCACAGGAGGAACCCAAAAGGTTCTCCACCTGACGCACAGGAGGAACCCAAAAGGTTCTCCACCTGACGCACAGAAGGAACCCAAAAGGTTCTCCACCTGACGCACAGGAGGAACCCAAAAGGTTCTCCACCTGACGCACAGGAGGAACACGAAAGGTTCCATCCCCTGACACACAGGAGGAACACGAAAGGTTCTCCACCTGACGCACAGGAGGAACACGAAAGGTTCTCCACCTGACGCACAGGAGGAACCCAAAAGGTTCTCCACCTGACGCACAGGAGGAACCCAAAAGGTTCCATCCCCTGAAGCACAGGAGGAACCCAAACAGTTCCATCCCCTGACACACAGGAGGAACCCAAAAGGTTCCATCCCCTGACACACAGGAGGAACCCAAACAGTTCCATCCCCTGACACACAGGAGGAACCCAAAAGGTTCCATCCCCTGACACACAGGAGGAACCCAAAAGGTTCCATCCCCTGACACACAGGAGGAACATGAAAGGTTCCATCCCCTGACACACAGGAGGAACCCAAAAGGTTCCATTCCCTGACACACAGGAGGAACATGAAAGGTTCCATCCCCTGACACACAGGAGGAACCCAAAAGGTTCCATTCCCTGACACACAGGAGGAATATGAAAGGTTCCATCCCCTGACACACAGGAGGAACCCAAACGGTTCCATCCCCTGACACACAGGAGGAACCCAAACAGTTCCATCCCCTGACACACAGGAGGAACCCAAAAGGTTCCATCCCCTGACACACAGGAGGAACATGAAAGGTTCCATCCCCTGACACACAGGAGGAACCCAAAAGGTTCCATTCCCTGACACACAGGAGGAACATGAAAGGTTCCATCCCCTGACACACAGGAGGAACCCAAAAGGTTCCATTCCCTGACACACAGGAGGAATATGAAAGGTTCCATCCCCTGACACACAGGAGGAACCCAAACGGTTCCATCCCCTGACACACAGGAGGAACCCAAACAGTTCCATCCCCTGACACACAGGAGGAACCCAAAAGGTTCCATCCCCTGAAGCACAGGAGGAACCCAAAAGGTTCCATCCCCTGACAGACAGGAGGAACCCAAAAGGTTCCATCCCCTGACAGACAGGAGGAACTCCGGGCCTCCGGGCTGAGAGCTGATAAGGCGTCGGCGTTATGAGTCATCAGAGTTCAGGAATGCGGCGCGGTGGTTACGCAACCTGCCGGTGGTTGGAGGAGGCTCGGTTATTCATCATCCATGAGTTTATTCTTTTTAATATCCTGATCCAAGAATGAACAAATCAAAAAACAAAGTTTGAGTTCAGCGCTTATTTTCTGCTCTTGAACTTTCTCTTGAAAATGAAAAGTTCACCAAACGATGATTTAAAGGCGCTTTTATTTGTGGAGATGTTTACATGAATAACTTTATATTCAGTGGAACCAATTCTGGCTGCACAGAAATGTCTCCATACTAATTATATTTTATTAATTAGTCTGTGTACGTTGTTCTTTTTGATATATTTGTCCTCGTAACATTTGACCGTCTTATCATTATCATCACGTCTTTATTTTCTCTCATTGCTTTGGACAAAGAACAAAACACACACACACACACACACACACACACACACACGCACACACACACACACACACACACACACACACACACACACACACACACACACACACACACAGCAGCACTATCACACTCTATTGTGTCATTGTGTTCGTCTCGCCGACTAATTAATAACTTCTTATCAGGACGACGCAACAATAAAGTATTTCTGCCGAGCTCAGCGCTTCCTTCCTCTCCGAAAGCATCTGAACACACCGTGGAGCTGGCGCCAAGCAACACACACACACACACACACACACACACACACACACACACACACACACACACACACACACACACACACACACACACACACACACACACACACACACACAGACTATGGTCTCCCACAAACCACTGAAATGTACTAATTGCATGGCTCGTTATTAACACATGGTGTTCAGTAATGATCGTAATCAGTAACCATAACAACTCTAAATATAGATCTTCTCAACTAGAGGAGTGAGATGTGTAACCTGCTCATGGTTTATGTAGTTTAACGACGTGTTGGAACAGAGCGTTAAGCCCCGCCCCCCACAAGAGACGGCATGTTCCTCAGTTTGAAGGTTACGTCTCTTTGTAGCTTTGCATTGTTTGTGTTCATTTTGTATCTTGTTGAAGTTGTTTTGTATCTTATTAAAGTAGTTTTGCATCTTGTTGAAGTCATTTTGTATCTTGTTGAAGTCGTTTTGCATCTTGTTGAAGTAGTTTTGCATCTTGTTGAAGTAGTTTTGCATCTTGTTGAAGTAGTTTTGCATCTTGTTGAAGTAGTTTTGCATCTTGTTGAAGTTGTTTTGCATCTTGTTGAAGTAGTTTTGCATCTTGTTGAAGTAGTTTTGCATCTTGTTGAAGTAGTTTTGCATCTTGTTGAAGTAGTTTTGCATCTTATTAAAGTAGTTTTGCATCTTGTTGAAGTCATTTTGTATCTTGTTGAAGTCGTTTTGCATCTTGTTGAAGTAGTTTTGCATCTTGTTGAAGTAGTTTTGCATCTTGTTGAAGTAGTTTTGCATCTTGTTGAAGTTGTTTTGCATCTTGTTGAAGTAGTTTTGCATCTTGTTGAAGTAGTTTTGCATCTTGTTGAAGTCGTTTTGCATCTTGTTGAAGTAGTTTTGCATCTTGTTGAAGTAGTTTTGCATCTTGTTGAAGTCGTTTTGCATCTTGTTGAAGTCGTTTTGCATCTTGTTGAAGTTGTTTTGCATCTTGTTGAAGTAGTTTTGCATCTTGTTGAAGTAGTTTTGCATCTTGTTGAAGTTGTTTTGCATCTTGTTGAAGTCGTTTTGCATCTTGTTGAAGTAGTTTTGCATCTTGTTGAAGTTGTTTTGCATCTTGTTGAAGTTGTTTTGCGTCTTATTAAAGTAGTTTTGCATCTTGTTGAAGTCGTTTTGCATCTTGTTGAAGTTGTTTTGCATCTTGTTGAAGTTGTTTTGCGTCTTATTAAAGTAGTTTTGCATCTTGTTGAAGTCGTTTTGCATCTTGTTGAAGTTGTTTTGCGTCTCTTTGTGTCTTCTGAACAAGAAACGTTAATAACTCCAATTTACCATTTATTACTGATGGTTATTGTAAAGTGTGACTGAAGGTTCTAGTTCCATGTTCCTGCAGGTTGTGGAGAGTTGGACGAGTTGTTGGAAGTTGACTTACAGAAAAATAATTTCTATATATATTTAGTAGCACAATCCACAGTAACAGCGTCACGGCCTCCAGCTGTGGGACAGATGTGTTTCATGAATTTTCCCTTTTGCAACAAAAAAAGACCAAAACTCATGAGATCAACGAGCTGAAAGGGTCCTGTGATGTTCATGTTCTCCCTTGCTGTTGCTGGAGACCCAGAAGAGATGGAGGACAATACACAGAACACACACACACACACACACACACACACACACACACACACACACACACACACACACACACACACTGAGACCCAGACATCTGCACATGTGTTGCTTATTTTACAGCTAAATACTGTCCTTGATTCTATTGTAGATTCTACTGTAGCTAAATACTGTCCTTGATTCTGCTGCACACATTGTCCATCCGTGTCTGCTCCCTGCTGGGCTCTGTTTGGTCTACACACACACACACACACACACACACACACACACACACACACACACACAGGGAAATGAAAGGCTGAGTTGTATTTGTGTCCTCAGGGAGACGTTTATTTGACTTACTGCAGAACAATGTAGTCGACATAAAGGACTTTATTTAGGAGGCCATTGTTTATTCTGCTGTGTGTGTGTGTGTGTGTGTGTGTGTGTGTGTGTGTGTGTGTGTGTGTGTGTGTGTGTGTGTGTGTGTGTGTGTGTGTGTGTGTGTGTGTGTGTGTGTGTGACACTTCCTGTCCTTCACCACTTGAACTTGCACTTTAAAACAGATACTTTGTGTTATTTGTTCCTGCTCCTCAAATCAAAAGACCCGCTGGTAAAGTTTAACGACGCCTTCTTTTTATTTTTATTACAGCCGTCCCAAACATCGTCAGCTCTACCGCTTCCTCCCGTCACTCAGACAACCAGTGTGTGTGTGTGTGTGTGTGTGTGTGTGTGTGTGTGTGTGTGTGTGTGTGTGTGTGTGTGTGTGTGTGTGTGTGTGTGTGTGTGTGTGTTGTCTTCCTATCTTGTTGGTGGTTGAAAGTTCAGAGAAAAAAGATAAAATAGTTATAGTGATAATAATAATAATAATAATAATAATAATAATAATAATAATAATAATAATAATAGAATATGGAGAATATCGGCGTCGCAGAAAGCAACAATAAACAAACAATAAACGGTAAAACCACTCTGAAACTGTTCCGTTCACGATCCCAACATACTGCCCCGTAGTAGAAATGTTTGTTTATGTTCAATCAAAAGTAAAATAAAGTCATAATTATCTTTATTAGTGTGATGCAACTCTTCGTGAAGCCGCCCATCAATTGTTTTAAGCTCAATAAATGCTAATATTTAAAGTATTTGTAAGTGTCGTTACAATTTATTCACATAATAAAAAGTCGTCAAGCAGCAGATCGCTGAAGAGAACGAAGTTTAAAGACTTTTAAACTTCTTGTGTTGCTGCTGAAGAAAAAACATTCCTTTACAATCAAGAATAATAAAGAAATGTTGATTCTTCTCTTAATTAATTCCATTTCTTCCCTCACAATATATATATATATATATATATATATATATATATCCATATATATCCATATATATCCATATATTTATCTATATATTTAGCTGGCACAGCGTCTGCTTCTTTGTGCGCCGCCTGACAGCTGACGGCCTTAAAGCGTCTTTTCTTAAAAACACAGAGCTGAGAACGGACAAGAGGATGGGGATGAGGATGAGGATGAAGATGAGGATGAAGAACCCAGAACAGCGAGAGGTCTTTTCTCTCTTTTGTCTGCGTGTGGTTTCCTCCCAGTGTTCCCAGCACACCCAGTGAATAGACGCTCCTCTCACTGGTCGCTAAGACGCCTAATGAGGGGGGACTACTTTCTGTCTAAAGGCCTCCGTGTGTGTGTGTGTGTGTGTGTGTGTGTGTGTGTGTGTGTGTGTGAATGGAATCGGTGGGTGGCTGAGTGTGTGTGTGTGTGTGTGTGTGTGTGTGTGTGTGTGTGTGTGTGTGTGTGTGTGAAGGTCTTGAGAAAGTGTTTTCTCCTCCTGACTGGTCGCTGTGTTACAGACTTTAGCGCCACCAGCAGGTCAAAGTGTTCTCGAGTCGATGGATCCTAACGTTGGGGATCCTCTGACCTCGTCCTCTAGCGCCACCTTGAGGTTGACAGTTGTGGTTTTCATATGAACGTATGAGAAGAACTGGATAAGACGCACAAAGGCGGTACCTATTCCGTCCAATCAGAGAGAGTTTCCGTCTTCCTGGTTTACTTCCTGGGTGTGTGGCCCCGCCCACAAGCCTGCTATAGACACTTTGATGAAGTTACAGATTTATTTTATTGAATCCATTTTATTTTGCTTGATAAAAGTATTACAAATGCACAATTCTTAGTAGAAAGAGTTATAATTTGTCCTGTCATCACTTTTACGGACATCTTGTTATCGGACACCAACACCGTCAATAACTGCACTAATTTAACGGAAAACAAAGAAAAAGTTAGTCAACAAGTTCCATGAAAACGAGTTCCAGACTGAAGAGGCTGAGATGAAGGAACAGTTACGCTCATTAAAGTACACTCAGTACACCTTCAGTAGCTAAACGTAGCATAGCCGTGCTAACGTATTTAGCATACCTTGCTAACGTATATAGATCTCCCTCCAACCTCCGAGTAACGAGTATCACCGCTCATCAACGTTTAACCACGACGAGCTCTGAACCCATAAACATCTGGAGCCAAGAGGCGTGACCCAGGGAGTCGTTCTTAGACCTTTTAATGCCGAAAGGTTCCATATGGTAAACGTAATAAACTAATTATTATACTGCACCTCGAACACACTGTGCTTCTGTTCTACGGCGGTATTGAAAGCGATGCGCCTCTCCAACAGTTAACATCTGAACCTCGACTCACTCGGCTCTAAATCACGTCTTACCTCACGGCAGTAAATGAAACTCGTATTCTTCGTCTTACCTTTGTGCATTCCGGTCTTTAACGCTCCCTTCAGACTGATCGGAATGTCAGACTTCAGTTCTGACTTACCGACATGTGGACGTCCGTGTTGTTGCAATACGTCAGTTCTGACCCGCCCCTCCTTCAGGTTACGGGCCTTTGAGTTCTGACCCGCCCCTCCTTCAGGTTACGGGCCTTTGAGTTCTGACCCGCCCCTCCTTCAGGTTACGGGCCTTTGAGTTCTGACCCGTCCCTCCTTCAGGTTACGGGCCTTTGAGTTCTGACCCGCCCCTCCTTCAGGTTACGGGCCTTTGAGTTCTGACCCGCCCCTCCTTCAGGTTACGGGCCTTTGAGGACGCTTTGAGTTCTGATTAACGGATACTTTGGGAAGTCTATTTTTGTCCATAACTCGCATGCCGTTCATGCATCGAGACCATTTTTGTTTACCTGCCGATCATTGATGATCCATATCAGCAGATACGGATCATTTCTGTTATTTTGTTTTGTTGAAGCAGCTGGTCGGCAATTTTGATACGTTAAAAATTCAAAATATTTACCTCTAACTTTGTTGTTATTATCCTATTAGCCTGAACGCATCATGAGAATGTTATCATTTACCTTCAGTACTCATGTTCACTGAGCAGAGCCTGAACGCATCCACATGTAACTGAAGTGAACCTCCGCTGGTTCTCCGTTAGCGGTGCTGCTAACGTTACTAGCTCTCCTGCTGTTGGTTCTCTGTTAGCAGTGCTGCTAACGTTACTAGCTCTCCTGCTGTTGGTTCTCTGTTAGCGGTGCTGCTAACGTTACTAGCTCTCCTCCTGTTGGTTTTCCGTTAGCGGTGCTGCTAACATTACTAGCTCTCCACCTGTTGGTTCTCCGTTAGCGGTGCTGCTAACGTTACTAGCTCTCCTCCTGTTGGTTCTCCGTTAGCGGTGCTGCTAACATTACTAGCTCTCCTCCTGCTGGTTCTCTGTTAGCGGTGTTGCTAACGTTACTAGCTCTCCTCCTGTTGGTTCTCCGTTAGCAGTGCTGCTAACGTTACTAGCTCTCCTCCTGTTGGTTCTCTGTTAGCGGTGCTGCTAACGTTACTAGCTCTCCGCCTGTTGGTTCTCCGTTAGCGGTGCTGCTAACGTTACTAGCTCTCCTGCTGTTGGTTCTCCGTTAGCGGTGCTGCTAACGTTACTAGCTCTCCTCCTGTTGGTCTAAACACTGATTGGTTGTTTACGATGTCACATGATCAGAGATCTCCATTACTGGACGTCGTCGTTTTAAAGGCTGAAGCTTTCTACTGAAATAACTGTATAATAAATAACTGTCTGCTTGCTTGCCTTGACTTCCTCCATCTGAACGATGAATAACAGCAACGCGTCTTTTCTCCCGGACAATGCGCTTGAACAAAGCCTGATAATATGTGACTAACTCCAAGGATGAGGGCGTTGCGTAAGAATCCAGGGGCCCGTTTCCTATCCTTCTCCTTCCTGACGCTGCCATCTGGAAGCGGATGACATCATCAGCCTTTCCTCTTCCCAGAATCCCCCCGAGACAGAGCGGATATTTCCTCGAGGCCTCGGTCAGACAGAGGGAGAGGCGACGATCACGGACGGCGTCCTCTTCCCAGAATGCTTTGCTCAGTGCAGCTCGGTTCCCACGACGCCGGTTGTTTGTCTTGACTGTCGTCCCTCTGGAAAAACCAGACGTCTCTCTCGCTCCACAGTCACCTCGTCGCCCTTTGTCTATCCGTGTCCATGGACTGTGGAACAATGGCGCTGGACGGAGTTTGAGAGGTTGGAGTTGGGTTCAGGGCCCTGATGGGAACCAGCTCCTGGAGCTCTTCTCTAAAGGTTTCCCCTCCGGAGACCCTGACAGGTGTCCCATGCAGCGTCTTCCAGGAGAACAATGTGTAGACTTCTTCATCTCGGGACAGGCTGCTCTCACACAGCGGTCATACATCATCATGAATGTGCTGCAATACGCAGATATGTCAAGACATCTATGGGTTTGTAATCCATGTAGTCATGAACCAGGAAGTATAAAGACCTCAAAACCTCTATACAGGACCAGGTGGTTGGGTCACACAAAAGGCCTTTTAGCCAAGAGACGACTACAGTAGTTATTATAACCCAAACCATCATCTTTATTAAACATAACTAAGTATTTATCATCTTTTATTAAACATAACTAAGTATTTCATCATCTTTATTAAACATAACTAAGTATTTCATCATCTTTATTAAACATAACTAAGTATTTCATCATCTTTATTAAACATAACTAAGTATTAATCATCTTTATTAAACATAACTAAGTATTTATCATCTTTTATTAAACATAACTAAGTATTTATCATTTTTATTCAACATAACTAAGTATTTATCATCTTTATTCAACATAACTAAGTATTTCATCATCTTTATTAAACATAACTAAGTATTTATCATCTTTATTAAACATAACTAAGTATTTCATCATATTTATTAAACATAACTAAGTATTTCATCATATGTATTAAACATAACTAAGTATTTAACCATCGTTATTAAACATAACTAAGTATTTATCATCTTTTATTAAACATAACTAAGTATTTATCATCTTTTATTAAACATAACTAAGTATTTATCATCTTTTATTAAACATAACTAAGTATTTATCATCTTTTATTAAACATAACTAAGTATTTCATCATCTTTATTAAACATAACTAAGTATTTCATCATATTTATTAAACATAACTAAGTATTTCATCATCTTTATTAAACATAACTAAGTATTAATCATCTTTATTAAACATAACTAAGTATTTATCATCTTTTATTAAACATAACTAAGTATTTATCATTTTTATTCAACATAACTAAGTATTTATCATCTTTATTCAACATAACTAAGTATTTCATCATCTTTATTAAACATAACTAAGTATTTATCATCTTTATTAAACATAACTAAGTATTTCATCATATTTATTAAACATAACTAAGTATTTCATCATATGTATTAAACATAACTAAGTATTTAACCATCGTTATTAAACATAACTAAGTATTTATCATCTTTTATTAAACATAACTAAGTATTTATCATCTTTTATTAAACATAACTAAGTATTTATCATCTTTTATTAAACATAACTAAGTATTTATCATCTTTTATTAAACATAACTAAGTATTAATCATCTTTTATTAAACATAACTAAGTATTTATCATCTTTTATTAAACATAACTAAGTATTTATCATCTTTTATTAAACATAACTAAGTATTAATCATCTTTTATTAAACATAACTAAGTATTTATCATCTTTTATTAAACATAACTAAGTGTTAATCATCTTTTATTAAACATAACTAAGTATTTATCATCTTTTATTAAACATAACTAAGTATCTATCATCTTTTATTAAACATAACTAAGTATTTATCATCTTTTATTAAACATAACTAAGTGTTAATCATCTTCTTTATCTTCTCTCTGATGGATCACATGCTGATAAACATAAACGTTTAAATAAAATTATCTTGCACATCCATCACTTTTACAGATCGCTTCCTTCAAAGCTCAGGACCGGCAACATATTTAATAATTCTTTATGGTTTTAATGAATAAAGCCTCCCTGGAGCAGACCAGGATCGTGGTGGATCACCTCACTGTTATCACGGCATCTGGGATGCATTTATTTCAATAAAGATCATACAAAACAGGGACTTTTATTTATGTCTTCATCGTCATGCCATAGCGTATTTATCGTTAAGGAGTTTGTTTATCTATGTCGAAAAAAAGAAAAAAGAAATATTTTCCATTCCACCTTCTTCTGAAAGCGAGTCTCCCTTTGTTGAAATCCTTCCAGGAGAAAACGTTGGAATATGAACTTCTGTCCTGCATTCAAGAATGTTGTTGTGGTTTCCTGTGGAGCGTCTGACGTCTTCCTGCAGGACGCTGAAGTCACAGACGTGGACGAGGCCAGGGTCCAACTTTAGTCAAGATTAGAGATAAACCCAAAGACTGAACCCTCAAGTCACAGACGTGGACGAGGCCAGGGTCCAACTTTAGTCAAGATTAGAGATAAACCCAAAGACTGAACCATCAAGTCACGGCACGGAGAGCATGTTTTCATATTGATGCAACTGTTTCTCTCATGTGTTTTATTTATATCATTGATTTTGACTGAAATAAGAAGAGGTGTAAGAGACACACAACTACAGACACAAAACAACCACAAAGAGACCAAAACAACCACAAAGAGACACAAAACAACCACAAAGAGACACAAAACAACAAGAGACACAAAACAACCACAAAGAGACCAAAACAACCACAAAGAGACCAAAACAACCACAAAGAGACACAAAACAACCACAAAGAGACACAAAACAACAAGAGACACAAAACAACCACAAAGAGACACAAAACAACCACAAAGAGACACAAAACAACAAGAGACACAAAACAACCACAAAGAGACCAAAACAACCACAAAGTGACACAAAACAACCACAAAGAGACCAAAACAACCACAAAGTGACACAAAACAACCACAAAGAGACACAAAACAACCACAAACATGGAAAACGACCACAAAGAGACACACAACAACCACAAACATAGAAAACGACCACAAAGAGACACACAACATCTACAAGCGGTTAAACCACGGTGAGTCTGAGTCCTTGGCGGGCCTCCTGCTGGTCTCCGTCTCCACGATGAGGAACAGCGTCTTCAGGTTGGATGCCAGTGACGTGTAGGCGCTTTACTTATTGTGTGTTTTATGACGTGTTAACTCCCCAGCAGACGGCCTGTTTCCACAGCAGATTGAGTCTCGGCTGCAGAAGATATTTCAACTCCCGCCGCGGTACATTCCATCTAATTGAGCTTTTTATGTGTTTGAGTGTGAATCAAGAATCCTTCAGTAATTTCCTCCTCAGAGGAAGGAAAGAAAGCTCAAACTGAGTCATGTGTTCATTACGACTGGAGCCGGTTGCTGTGACGGTCTGATGCTGAAAGTAACTGTGAGGCGTGATGTCATTTCCTGCTTCAGGTACGCTCTGCATCGATCTCTCTGGTGAGATTTACACATATACAGCCTCAAAGGAAAGTGTTTTACATCTTGTGTAAATACAAACTCCCTCTAAAACAGAAGAAATGAAGTAAATATAATACAACACAGTGTTTGACAGATAGAAGCCGACCGGCTACAACGTGCCGTGTTGAGAAAGGAAGCGCAGCACTAGGAAGACGGTGCAGGATGATCACGAGACGGCTTACAGCTCTTTGGCTCAACGCGGCCTGGTGATCTCCCCTCGACACGCCGGGGACGTCCGGGTCAAACCTCCAGAAACTAAATCAAGAACAGTTGCGTGAAAGAACACATTTTTGAACGTCAGAGAAACACTCTGAGATTTACTGTGTCTCTTTAATCACTTCCATCCACCTCGGTGCTTTCACGTGTTGTCAGAATGCGTGTATTCATCCTCCTGAGGAAGTAGGGCTGAACATGTACAACACATTTCACTGCCGTGCCAAACATGCAGTCAGCTGGAGGTTTGCACACATTTCTTTTAGTTCTTATATTCAAACTTAGTTTTCATATTTTGTTGATGCATTGAAATAACAAATAAAGTTTTGTCACACACACACCAGCTGAAACAATGAGATAAATACATCAGTCAATCTGCAGAAAATTGAAGCATAGACTTCTATCTAACCAGAGGAGTCGCCCCCTAGTGGTCAGTAGAGAGAATGCAGCTTTAACACATGAAGCATAGACTTCTATACAACCAGAGGAGTCACCCCCTTGTGGCCAGGAGAGAGAAAGCAGCTTTACCACATAAAAACCAAAACTCTCTATTATATTTCCAGGGAAACATATTTTCTTGTGGACTGCACGGTCTCCGCTTCAAACCGATTCAAACTTGTGGTTTACGTCCAAAACAAAACAAAAAAAATCTGCAGAACTACTTTGTTAGGTAAAAAAACTTTATTGTTTGGCTTAAAATCACTGAGAAATTGGAACAAAAACTACAACAAAAACGCATCAAAAGTACCTTGCACTCGAGGGATATTGTGTTTTTTCCAGCTTACATTGAAGTTTATTTCTGAGATGATTGTTGTGATTGTTGGAGTAGTAACGAGGATAAAAACGATGCAATTTATAGTCGTTTAGTTTTCATGTTTCGTTAACCTCCTGCTGTCTTTATTCAGTGAGGAACACGCATACTGAGAGCGTTTGGAAACACGTTGCTTTCTTCCTAGAATCATCGTGTTACTGATCATTAGAGGATGTTTATGCTGCTTTTTCTTTCTTGATCCATAACGGGAGAAAAGTGGCATGAAAAGAAATAAAAGATGATATTTTCATTGAAGGGTTGCTTTCTAAATTGAAGTTGTCTTCAGTGGAACACGGAGCTGATCTCGTCCAGATGTCGACGGTTAAGAGTCTGATTTGTTTTCCTCTCCTGTTCGTGACTGTGGTTTAAAGGCTTTGCACTCGTTCCATATGTTTTCATACGAGCTATCACTTCTGTTCCTGCTGCTACTCCGTCTATGTGACCTTCAACAACGCTGTGGAGCTGTGCTGAGACACACAGAGGTCATACAGTCGGGCCCCGGGGGGCCTCGGGCCTTATGTTTGCTGTTTGACAGCATTTTAATGAATCTGAATCACCGGTGGAGTCTCTTATCTTTAAGTCTAAGTATAAATAACTTGAGCTGAAGAAGTCAGACTCAAACGTTGACATTCCAAGAGCTAAAACTTAAGTTTTGCCAGATAGATGAGTCATTCCCTGTTTATTGAAATTAAAGGAAATATGTTTTTTGATATTTGTTTTGCAGATTTTAACTAATCTGTGACCGATTTATTAGCAATCCATCCAATATGTGTTGAGACATTTCATTAAAAAAATCACAAATGTCACGGTTGCACCGGAGGGAAATCAGGGGATCAGTCATCAGGATTCTTCATCTGGGAACCGGTAATGCACAGAATTATTCCTGTAGTCTGAACCAAAAGGATTGGACTGAGACTAAACCTAACTGTTGGTTTAGTTGTCTAAAGCTAACTGTTGGTTTAGTTGTCTAAAGCTAACTGTTGGTTTAGTTGTCTAAAGCTAACTGTTGGTGGTTTAGTTGTCTAAAGCTAACTGTTGGTTTAGTTGACTAAAGCTAACTGTTGGTGGTTTAGTTGACTAAAGCTAACTGTTGGTGGTTTAGTTGTCTAAAGCTAACTGTTGGTTTAGTTGTCTAAAGCTAACTGTTGGTTTAGTTGTCTAAAGCTAACTGTTGGTGGTTTAGTTGTCTAAAGCTAACTGTTGGTTTAGTTGTCTAAAGCTAACTGTTGGTTTAGTTGTCTAAAGCTAACTGTTGGTTTAGTTGTCTAAAGCTAACTGTTGGTGGTTTAGTTGACTAAAGCTAACTGTTGTTGGTTTAGTTGTCTAAAGCTAACTGTTGGTTTAGTTGACTAAAGCTAACTGTTGGTGGTTTAGTTGACTAAAGCTAACTGTTGTTGGTTTAGTTGTCTAAAGCTAACTGTTGGTTTAGTTGACTAAAGCTAACTGTTGGTGGTTTAGTTGACTAAAGCTAACTGTTGTTGGTTTAGTTGTCTAAAGCTAACTGTTGGTGGTTTAGTTGTCTAAAGCTAACTGTTGGTGGTTTAGTTGACTAAAGCTAACTGTTGGTTTAGTTGTCTAAAGCTAACTGTTGGTGGTTTAGTTGTCTAAAGCTAACTGTTGGTGGTTTAGTTGACTAAAGCTAACTGTTGGTTTAGTTGTCTAAAGCTAACTGTTGGTGGTTTAGTTGTCTAAAGCTAACTGTTGGTGGTTTAGTTGACTAAAGCTAACTGTTGGTTTAGTTGTCTAAAGCTAACTAAGTCGTGAGATGACAGCAGGGATCAGCGGGAGCGACGATGGAGGGAGGTCAGTTATTAAATCATGGAGGGGATTAGAGGGTAAAACTTGACGTGATAAATAAAAAAGATTAAACGGTAGCAGCAGTAATGGAACCCGGTAAATCAGCCCGCTGCGTTAAAAAGGAGATTCTTCAGCTTCCCCTCGAGTGGCCGACACATTTTCACTGTAAACACAATAAAAGGATTGAATCCCTCGAGCGGCAGCGAGAAAACGCCGCTGATGTTTAGTTTCCTTCTTCTCCGGGGAGACGGAGGTCAGAGGAAGCATTTGAAGTATTCGGAGGCTGTGAGGTCAGGAGTGTATCTGCTGCTGTTTGGAGCTGAACCTGCTGCACAAAACTACACTTTAAACAAGCGGTTTTCTCCTTTTCAAGCTGGTCAGCAACCACATTATTGTCCATATTTAGAAAGGCCATTTTTGACTTTTTATTCCCTCCTCATGCAAACAAACGTTTCCCTCCACTAACAGAGGAAGCTCCACACAAAGACCTTCTATTTCGGGATCGCGTGTTCTTATTATTTATTTAAATGTTTCCATCCTCGTATCGTCTGCATCAGCGACAAATAACAGAACTGTGCAATCTGTTTTTAAACGTTTAAACACATTCAGACGAGCACGATGTGGATGGAGGGCTCAGGCTGGAGGGTCTGCATGTGGAGCTGCAACAGGAAGAGGAAATAAAGACGGGTCCGAGCTGATAACCATGGGAACCGGTCCCCTCAACAATGTCCTCCTCTCCTCTTCAGGATATCTCTTCACAGCGTTATTTACTTTAAACAAAGACCCCAAACTGACTGAGAGATGGAGCAGGGACCCCCGACTATATATATATAGTATAACATGGTGTTTTATATTCAACTGGGCCCAGTAACATGTATAACATGGTGTTTTATATTCAACTGGGCCCAGTAACATGTATAACATAGTGTTTTATATTACACTGGGCCCAGTAACATGTATAAACATACCTTGTTATTGGGCATTCAATACTAAGCTTTTCAAATAATACAAATACACAGGTTTACAACAAACGATGAGTTTCCTTCAGGGATTTATTTAAAAGCTCTTGTCAACACCCAAGTTTCCTTCAGAGAAAACACACACACACACACACACACACACACACACACACACACACACACACACACACACACACACACTTTCTGCACACACAGTTCAGCTTCAACGGTTCTTTTTAAAATGCAAACATTGTAATAATTGATGACATATTTACATGACGTGGTTTTGTTTCACAACACATTTCTGGATCTTTTCCATTGAAATACAGTTTATTTAAGTTGTTTACTCTTCACAGAAGACCGTCATGTATTCCTCTCTCTGTTTGATTTCCTCTCTCAAACATTTTAGTTTGACTTCCTTCACGCACACAAACGTTTCAAAGTGGAAATAAAGTCTCAAACGAGACGGATTATGAAAAGAATAAAGAGCAGAGGATGATCTGGTTCTGTCCCCAGGCTCCCATTAAGTGGAGAAAAGGTAGCGGATATTGAAGGCTGTGATTAACTCGAGTCATGCTCAGTGGTTTGAGGTCTGTCGGTCACGTTTAGGCTTTGAGACCGTCCTCATTTCCCCACAGGGACAAGGTCCCGTTGTTTAGTGGAGAAGCTTAAGAGCCTCTGCTGGAAGAGAAAAGGCTTGTTGTAGATGCAGAGCAGAGGCATCATCTCTTCTGAGGTCTGAAGAGTTGAGCCAAGTTCAACCTGCTGAGCGCTTTAAGACCTGCTGACACGACGCAGGCCAGCCGGCCGCCATGACGGATGGTGATGATTATCATGTGAAAACATGACGGATGGTGATGATTATCATGTGAAAACATGGGTCGGTTTCTCCTGCAACTGTATGTCAAGGTTGGCATATTAACCTGCCACCTGAAACCGCTTCATGGCCAGTCTGTGGGACCACAAAGAGACAGGAAATTACCACAAAATGACCATAAAGAGACACAAAATGACCACAAAGAGACAGGAAATTACCACAAAGAGACAGGAAATGACTACACATAGGTTAAAAAGATAGAAGAGAGACACAAAACATACAAAATGACCATAAAGAGACACAAAATTACCCAAAAAAGACACAAAATGACCATAAAAAGACACAAAATGACCTTAAAGAGACACAACATGACCATAAAGAGGCTCAAAATGACCACATAATGACACACAACCTACAAAATGACCATAAAGAGGCACTAAATGACCGCAGACAGTCAGTACCGGAAAGTACCGCACAGAGATACACAGGAACCACAAACAGACTGAGAGTTAAAGGGTTGTGCACTAAAGCAGCTAACCAGCTAGCTGTCTTTCCTCTCTCAGCAGCTACTGTCTCTTTCATTTCTAAACTGAACTCGTCCAGCGACCTCAACAGTGAGCGCTGCAACTTGATGAATTGCTCCGTTTCCCCCGTGAGCGCCGTTCCCACATTAAAACACCACTTGAGCTGCATGGAGATTAATTCAGGTGTCAGAGCAGGAGGCATCCGGAGAGCACAGGGAATACGTTTGATTGGCTTAGACTTGATATGAGGATTGTTTATCTCCCAAAACTGTTTCTAATACCGTGTTAAGTTATAGTTATAGTTTCACGCTCATGACAGGGACGTTCTTGCTTTTCTCACAAAGTAAATGTTCTCTGAGAATCTGTCTCATAGTTTATGGTAGAAGACAAGTGGAGCTCTGGACCCCCCCCCCCCCCCCCCCCCCTCTCTGTTTTGGAGCTATGTGCTCTGGATATCGTGCCAGAGCGGCCAAAAGACCTCCAGTCAGGGTTTCTGGTGAAGTCTGAGTTAACTGGTGAAGTCATTTCTGCTTTAGAGGGTCTGTTGCTCTTTAAGGGGGCGACTCCTCTGGTTGTATAGAAGTCTATGCTTCATGTGTTAAAGCTGCATTCTCTCTCCTGACCACCAGGGGGTGACTCCTCTGGTTGTATAGAAGTCTATGCTTCATGTGTTAAAGCTGCATTCTCTCTCCTGACCACCAGGGGGCGACTCCTCTGGTTGTATAGAAGTCTATGCTTCATGTGTTGAAGCTGCATTCTCTCTCCTGACCACCAGGGGGTGACTCCTCTGGTTGTATAGAAGTCTATGCTTCATGTATTAAAGCTGCATTCTCTCTCCTGACCACCAGGGGGTGACTCCTCTGGTTGTATAGAAGTCTATGCTTCATGTGTTGAAGCTGCATTCTCTCTCCTGACCACCAGGGGGTGACTCCTCTGGTTGTATAGAAGTCTATGCTTCATGTGTTAAAGCTGCATTCTCTCTCCTGACCACCAGGGGGTGACTCCTCTGGTTGTATAGAAGTCTATGCTTCATGTATTAAAGCTGCATTCTCTCTCCTGACCACCAGGGGGTGACTCCTCTGGTTGTGTAGAAGTCTATGCTTCATGTGTTAAAGCTGCATTCTCTCTCCTGACCACCAGGGGGAGACTCCTCTGGTTGTATATAAGTATATGCTTCATGTGTTAAAGCTGCATTCTCTCTCCTGACCACCAGGGGGTGACTCCTCTGGTTGTATAGAAGTATATGCTTCATGTGTTAAAGCTGCATTCTCTCTCCTGACCACCAGGGGGTGACTCCTCTGGTTGTATAGAAGTCTATGCTTCATGTGTTAAAGCTGCATTCTCTCTCCTGACCACCAGGGGGTGACTCCTCTGGTTGTATAGAAGTCTATATAAATGACTCTACTTCTCTTGATGTATTCCCTCAGTAAACATTGTAAACATGAGTTTATGTCTCAATCTCTAGTTTCAAGTCTTCTTCAATACAGCATGATGTTCATTTAGTACATTATGGTCATTTAGAGTCAAACAGACCATAAAGCAGGGGACGCTTTAGGGCGGGGCTAAAGGTGATTGACAGGTCGTCACAGAGACGTATACGGAGCTCTACTTTCAGATGTCAGCACTGATGGATGAAGATAATAACACCAGGGCTTCCTTCAGCGTGGGGATGAGATCACGTTGCATAGAAGTGGGATAAAACACATTTCTCATTTCCCCTCTTTTTCCACTCCTCCTCCAGTCAGCTGCAGCTCAGACTGCTACGTGACCGGTCCACCTCCTCCCATCGTTCTCTCGTCGTCGGCGAAGGTCGGTCAGAGATGCCGGAGCCGGGAGCCGGAGGGCCGAAGCTGCTGCTGCTGAGCCTCCTGCCGCTGCTGTGGCTGCAGCCGGCAGCCGGCAAAGCCTGGAGGCCGACGGGGCCCCGGCTGCAGCTCTCCCACTCAGGTAGGAATCCACCCTCCGGCGGCCACAGTCACGTCTGTCCATTCTTATTCGCACTGTTCAGACGGTAAATATGGGAGGCCTCTGCTCTCTCAGCTCAACCTGCTGACACGACGCAAGCCAGCCGGCCGCCATGACGGATGGTGATGAATTATCATGTGAAAACATGACGGATGGTGATGAATTATCATGTGAAAACATGGGTCGGTTCCTCCTGCAACTGTATGTCAAGGTTGGCATATTAACCTGCCACCTGAAACCACTTCATGGCCAGTCTGTGGGACCACAAAATGACCATAAAGAGACAGGAAATGACTACAAATAGGTGAAAAAGATGGAAGAGATACACAAAACATACAACATGACCATGAAGAGACACAAAATGACCACAAAGAGACACAAAATGACCACAAAGAGACAGGAAATTACCACAAAATGACCATAAAGAGGCACAAAATTACCATAAAGAGGCACAAAATTACCATAAAGACACACAAAATTACCACAAACAGACAGGAAATAACTACAAATAGGTGAAAAAGATGGAAGAGAGACACAAAACATACAAAATGACCATAAAGAGGCACAACATGACCTTAAAGAGACACAACATGACCATAAAGAGGCTAAAAATGACCATAACATTAGACAAAATGGCCGCAGACAGTCAGTACCGGAGGAAAGTACCGCACAGAGATACACAAAAACCACAAACCATGACTTTTCCATGACTTTTCCAAAACTGTTAGGATTTTATTTTTTTTCAAGGACTTTTCCAGCCCTGATAATAACCATTTTAAGATTCCATGACTTTTCCAGGTTTTCCATGACCGTAAGAACCCTGTCTGAGCGTCTCACAGGGCGGAGTCATGTTTAGAAGCTAGGCGTGTCCCAGTACCTGCTTTTGTATCGGGTACCCGTACCTGCAGAGGTTTGGTAGCGCACCAGTCGCTGTGAGCTGCAGCATGCTAGCATGCTAGTCGGTTTAGCCCCGTTAGCCGGGGTGTGGAGCTGAATGCACCGCTTCATCTGTGGAAACGCTTCAAACATTACGTTTAAGACGGCGGCGCCAGAATGTGTCGATTACTTGATGAAAGTCTCACGATGGAACGTTACGGAATCACACTCTACATTTACATTTCAGTTATTCCATTTTGGGGTATTTATTTGTTAGTGACATTATGCCAGTAAGAAGTATGCCCCCCAAAATACACAAAGTTTTATTTTTCTGTATTTTCTTACTCTTACTCCACCAAAAACGTACTGAACCGTGTCCCAGAAAACAACGAACGTTCTGAACCTTGAACCTCGTGTACCGTGACACCCTAACAGATACGACACGTAACAATCCCAGCACCTTAAGGTGCTTCCGATGCCACTGCAGTGCTTTACTGGATGCCCATCTTGTGATGGAAGCTGATAGCGTGTTCTTATTCCTGCTGACCTGCCGATCACGTCGCCCGTTCAATCACGTTGTGGCTGTTTCATGTGCTTTCTCATTCGTCACGGCTTCCTCTCCGGTGTTTTCTTTGGGGAAACGCACATGGAGTCAGAACGAAGGAGTGTTTTAACATCAAGTTTGGGAGTTTCTGTGAGAGTTTCTTTAAGAGTTTCTTTAAGAGTTTCTTGAAGAGTTTCTGTGAGAGTTTCTTTAAGAGTTTCTTTAAGAGTTTCTTTAAGAGTTTCTTTGAGAGTTTCTTTAAGAGTTTCTTTGAGAGTTTCTTTGAGAGTTTCTTTGAGAGTTTCTTTAAGAGTTTCTTTGAGAGTTTCTTTGAGAGTTTCTTTGAGAGTTTCTTTAAGAGTTTCTGTGAGCGTTTCTTTGAGCCGAGCCGTCTGTCCACCACGTGTCTCACGAGAACATCCGACACTGTTCTTTTACTCCCACCCTCCATCGCTCTGCAGTAACAGCTCGGTCAGAATGGGATTAAATTGACGAAGTCTGGATCCAGTTTGAGGTTTTCAGACCCAAAGTCGGCGCTGCAGGGAACTGACGACTCCACCATGGAGATCCAGGAGGTAACGTCTGTTCCCACAGAAATAACGTCCTCAGCTTGGAGAACATTGAGGTCTCAGTGAACCTCTTTTCTCCAGTAAAAGTCTTGATGGGAGCAGAATACAGATGAACAGATTAACAACATGGGAGGTGAAGCTGTGGTAACGGGTCACGGTGCCAGTAAACATGTTTAAAACGGCCTCCATTACATTAAACGCTTGCGGTGAACCGTCATCGTGGGTTTCCAGACTTCAGGTTGTTTTAGGTCAGATCGACAGGCGAAGAACCCAAAACTACGTTTTCAAAAGCTGCTGAAGTGACAAACGAAGCCAAAGAGAGGCGTTGGGATCCAGACGGTCTGCAGCTTGAGCTTCAGAGGAGCGTACATCATCTATCCGGTATATCAGGTCACAAGGTGCAAATCAAGAAAATAACATGGTATGAATCCAATAAACAAAGAAATGTTCAACCTCTAAACACAACTCACACAACACACAGGGTTAGGGGTCAGGGTGATGCTGCCTGTTTCAAGCCAACGGCGCGTTGCAAATTTGTGTGTGTGTGTGTGTGTGTGTGTGTGTGTGTGTGTGTGTGTGTGTGTGTGTGTGTGTGTGTGTGTGTGTGTGTGTGTGAGTGTGTGTGTGTGTGTGTGTGTGTGTGTTCGTTGCCCTGAAGCTCCTGTCTGAGTGTCTGCTTATAAAACCTTAATAGTCTATAATGTTGATCCTGCAGTGAGAGGATCAGGTCTGACTTCATTAACTGAGTTCACTTTACTGCCTTTAAAACCACTGAGCTGCTACTGTTAGTAACACACACACACACACTCACACACACACACACACACACACACACACACACACACAGACTCACGCTGAGGGAGAGAGTGTGTGCGTCACAGCTGACCCAGTGTTTGACCTGAACAGGAATCCAGAGAGACCAGCCCTCATCCTGCAGGGTGTGTGTGTGTGTGTGTGTGTGTGTGTGTGTGTGTGTGTGTGTGTGTGTGTGTGTGTGTGTGTGTGTGTGTGTGTGTAACTTGCGTTGTCGGCCACATTTAATAAGTGTGATCGCGACGACATCGTTAAACACGTGTTCATTTGTTCGGAGACTTAATGCAGATTTGCGCTTCATCTCGGTAAAGGCCTGTGATTGGCTGAGCTGCCTCAGGGAGCCACGTGATTGGCTGAGCTGCCTCAGGGAGCCACGTGATTGGCTGAGCTGCCTCAGGGAGCCACGTGATTGGCTGAGGTCGTCCCCAAAGGGATCAGGTGTGAGCTCGACGTCCCGGCACCGCCTTTCATATCAACTCATTACTTCTTTAACTTTTCCCCCAAAGCGTTCCAGGAGTTGTGAAACCGCCAACGTGTCTCCACCCGTCTGGGGCTCAAGGCGAGTTAAAACAAGCGCCACTGCAGCTTCATCATCAGAGATCTTTCTCATGCAGCGAGGTCACAACGTGGTGTGTGTTTGACTGTTTCTGAAAGTGTATGTGTGTGTGCGTGTGTGTGTGTGTGTGTGTGTGTGTGTGTGTGTGGTACCTGGTTTATTGTTTCAGGGTCGGTTCAGAGAACATTTCACTTCTTTGACAAGAGTTCTTCCTGCTTTTAGTTTTTGACGCTGACGTGGAATAAATCCAACAAAAACACGCTGACCTCATGTGGGACTGTGGGATGGGAATGAGACACACACACACACACACACACACACACACACACACACACTATCAGTGTGTGTGTGTGTGTGTGTGTGTGTGTGTGTGTGTGTGTTATCTCTCTGTCACACAGTGTTTTCATAGCTGCTCCCTCAGACAGATATAAAAACATGAACTGACTTATACGCCTGTACTCCACGGACGCACAAATATCCAATTATCATTTTGACAGCTGCCCACACACACACACACACACACACACACACACACACACACACACACACACACACACTGATACACACATCTGCAGCACACATGTTACCACATTTGTTGTTCTTTTCATAATTTGGTAAACTCACCAAAAAAAACCTGTCAAAACGGATTAAATTCACAAAACCAAAGTTGTGTGTGTGTGTGTGTGTGTGTGTGTGTGTGTGTGTGTGTGTGTGTGTGCGTGCGTGCGTGCGTGCGTGTGTGTGTGTGTGTGTGTGTGTGCGTGTGTGTGTGTGTGTGTGTGTGTGTGTGTGTGTGTGTGTGTGTGTGCCCGTACCTTGTGGTGTCGTGCAGTGAACCTTGACCGTTGACCCCGTCCTGATTAAAGTAGGTAGAGACGATGGAGACAAATGAGGGAGAGGGTAAGGTGTCAAAAGAGGAGGGATTGATGGAAGGAAGGAAGGGAGGGAGGAGGGGGAGGGAGGGAGGGAGGGAGGGAGGGGGGAGCGATGACTCGTCGGTTGAGGGGTTTCCTGAGGTTAATGAAGCTGTCGAGCACCTGAGACGAAACAGGAGAGAGAGGAAGGTCAGAGAGGTCGACCGCCATTAATTAAAGCTGCTGTCTGTCAGGTCAAACTGTGTGTGTGTGTGTGTGTGTGTGTGTGTGTGTGTGTGTGTGTGTGTGTGTGTGTGTGTGTGTGTGTGTTCCTGTGTGTGTGTGGTGAAGGTGGATTTTGATATACTTTCTATAGAATTATACTTTACATTTAGATTTATAATAACTGGCTAACAAATAATAACAAAATGCTCCTCTGTGAATCTCCACCTTAACGTGGTGGAGGAGTTGAGTGGTGGAGTGGGGATCGAACCCCCGGCTGAGCGCCTCTGTGCTGGAGTTTTCCCCGGGGAACCAGAGGGTTTTGGGGAGTAAGGCTCTGACTGCTGTTTGTGCTCATGCACCGAACAGCAGTTCAGAGGATCCGGCCTTCTAGGAGTCGTGGGAGCGTCCTGCAGGGGGCGCCGCCTGCGACTCCAGAGCTCTCCTGGAGACTTCAACGCTCACGTGGGCAACGACAGAGAAACCTGGAGGGGTGATGGGGAGGAACGGCTTGCTGATCTGTCAAGTGGACCTGGTACCAGAACACCTGAGGCCGGAGAGCAATGATGGACTTTGTAGTCGTCTCATCTGATCCGTATGTCCTGGACACTCGGCTGAAGAGAGGAGCAGAGCTGGTCACCAGCTGGTGGGGAGTTGGGTCAGATGGAGTCGGCTAGAAAGACCTGGCAAGACAAACGTGTAGTGAGAACTGGGAACGTCTGGTGGAGGATCCTGTCTGGAGGTCTTCAACTCCCACCTCCAGAAGAACCTCTCACACATCCTGAGGGAGGCTGGGGACATGGAGTCCTAGTGGACCGTGTTCAAAGCCTCTATTGTGGACGCGGCCGCTAGGAGCTGAGGTCAGAAGGTCATCGTGTCGTGGCGGCAACCCGAGAACCCGGTGGTGGACACCGG
Source organism: Myoxocephalus aenaeus (assembly GCA_038501785.1). Classification (NCBI taxonomy): domain Eukaryota; kingdom Metazoa; phylum Chordata; class Actinopteri; order Perciformes; family Cottidae; genus Myoxocephalus; species Myoxocephalus aenaeus. Next base: position 147,710 of record JBAMJR010000421.1, on the reverse strand, counting down.
GGGTGAGGGAAGCCGGCAAGCTGAAGAAGGAGGCCTTTAGACCTGGCTGGCCCAGGGGTCTCCTGAAGCAGCTGAGAGGTACCGGCAGGCCAGAAGGGCTGCAGCTGCGAAGGTCGTGATGCTAACAGTCTGCATGGAGGAGTTCAGGGAGGCCATGGAGAAGAACTTTAGGTTTACTCAAGGAGGTTCTGGCAAACCACCCGACGGCTCAGGAAGGGAAAGCACTTTGAGGAACTCCTAAACCCGGCCAACATGTCCCCTGGAGAGGGGGCAGCGCCGGAAGACTTTGGGGTGGTTGCACCCATATCCCTGGCAGAGGTCACTAAGGTAGTCAAAAAGCTCTTTGGTGGCGCCGGGTGGATGAGATCCGCCCTGAGATGCTGAAGGCGCTGGACATTGTTGGGCTGTCTTGGCTGACACGCCTCTTCAGTGTCGCATGGGGGTCGGGAACAGTGCCCATGGACTGAAGACCGGGGTGGTGGTTCCCATCTTCAAGAAGGGGGACCGGAGAGTGTGCTGAACTATCGTGGTATCACACTGCTCAGCCTCCTGGGAAAAGCTCATGCCAGGGAGCTGAAAGGAGGCTCCGACCTCTTGTGGAACCTCAGATTCAAGACCAACAGTGTGGATTCCGTCCCGGCCGTGGAACAGTGGACCAGCTCTTTACCTCAGAGACTACTGGAGGGGTCCTGGGAGCCCAACCAGTCTACATGTGCTCTGTGGCCTTGGAGAAGGCTTTGGACCGGGTCCCTCTGGGGTTTGTGGGTGTTGCGGGTGAGAGGGAAGCCTGCTGGGCCTGCTGCCACCGAGACGACCCGGATAAGCTGCTGATAACAGATGGACGACTAACACATGAAGATGAGATGCAGAATTGATGTTTCAGTATTGAAGTTATATATCTGTTTATTTCTGAGGTGTTTTGAAGGCACATTAAGCTCTTTATCTTTATCTTTATGTTCAGTTAAGTTTGTTTTCTTGTTTTCTTTATTTACTGGCTAAAATAAATGCAATAATTCAGAAAAATACATATTTTTTATATTTTACATAATATTATTGTTCTATATGTTTAGTTTTGATTTAATTGCTCTCTATGTATGTGTATTTATACTGCTATTGTGGTTCTGTTACAACTTATATTCATCACGATATTTAAATGTTAGTCTGGTTATTATTATTATTATTATTATTATTATTATTATTATGATTATTAGTTTTCAGTTCTCTTTGTTGGGTTACGGTTAAACTTTGGGTTCATGGTTTTGAAGTAGATCTGAAATATTATTCATTAACACAACGAGATGTTGACCTTTGACCTCGGAGGACGTCTGCCTTCTTTTTTAAGTTACTGTCATGTTTTTAGTTTCTCTGCTGGTGTTGCAGCCCAGATGAGTAGAGAGAGTGATGCTGCACACACACACACACACACACACACACACACACACACACACACACACACACACGCTGACGCTGGTTAGCGTCGCTCAGCCGGGAGCTGACAGACGTCCTCGATCTTTAACTCGTTACCTGATAAGAGACGCTGGTCACAGATAACAGCTGATTACAGCTCTAGTGAGAAGAGTGTGTGTGTGTGTGTGTGTGTGTGTGTGTGTGTGCTGATGGCATGGCTTACATCTCACACACACACACACACACACACACACTTTCCCATGATTACCTGAAGGGAGGTTTTCATACGCTGTAGTTCTCACATTGTCAGTTTTTGGGGTCAGAAGTCTTTTTTTCAGTGTTGTACCTTACTGACGCACACACACACACACACACACACACACACACACACACACACACACACACACACTCTCTCTCTCTCTCTCTCTCTCTCTCTCTCTCTCTCTCTCTCTTATTTGACACCTCACTCTGTTTCCCCTCAGGTGTTTACCAAACACTCTGTTAACACTTTGACCTCCTTAAAAATGATTACCGTGTGTGTGTGTGTGTGTGTGTGTGTGTGTGTGTGTGTGTGTGTGTGTGTGTGTGTGTTCAGCTGGCAGGAGATACAGTAAGTCTCCTCCCACCAGGTCCAGAGCTCTGCTTAGTATGAGACGTGATTAGACTTAATAATAATGCAGATTATGATAAGAATGTTAATAATAATAATAATAATAATAATAATAATAATAATAATGACCAGTGGTGAAGGGTTACTGGCTGCGTATATATAAGCGTGTTAATAAGCAGGATAAACACAACATTCCTCAGTGATGTCACTTGATGAGTTCATCGTTCTTCTTCACATAAACAACATTAATATTTCAGTAAATAATAAAACGTCCTCGTTCGTCCTTTAGGAAACGAGCTCTGAGCCCTCGGCTTCCTGTCCGTCAGGTTTAACCCTCTGATCCCGAACAGGCCGAGGCGTCTCTGTATCTCTGATCTCCTCTGTAATATAATATACAGAATATAAAATAAAATGTTATTCCATGTATGTTTTCCTTCCTGCCGTCCTGAAGATCTACATTTCATCCACACGACTTTCTGCATCTTCTGATTTCTTTCCTCTCTTCTTTTCCTTCTCAACTCTACATTTTCTTCTTCATTGAGGGAACTCTCTGGGATATTAATGTAGTATTAATGTAATATGACATTACTATTAATGTAATATGAATGCTGCTCTGAGGGCCGATAGCTTCTCTGAATCCTCCTGCTCGTTTTATTTGTATCTTGCAGAAGCAATAACTGGAAGCATTATTGATGCCCACGTTTAATCTGCTGATCAGGAACCAAAGAACTGAAGAACTGAAGAACTCCTGCAGGAGGAACACTCTGTTCCTCACTAGGATGAGGAAGACGACACGGCCTCATCCTGGTGAGGAACAGAGTGTTCCTCATCCTGGTGAGGAACAGAGTGTTCCTCACCAGGATGAGGAAGACGACACGGCCTCATCCTGGTGAGGAACACTCTGTTCCTCACCAGGATGAGGAAGACGACACGGCCTCATCCTAGTGAGGAACACTCTGTTCCTCACTAGGATGAGGAAGACGACACGGCCTCATCCTAGTGAGGAACACTCTGTTCCTCACCAGGATGAGGAAGACGACACGGCCTCATCCTGGTGAGGAACACTCTGTTCCTCACCAGGATGAGGAAGACGACACGGCCTCATCCTAGTGAGGAACACTCTGTTCCTCACTAGGATGAGGAAGACGACACGGCCTCATCCTGGTGAGGAACAGAGTGTTCCTCACCAGGATGGCCGTGTCGTCTTCCTGCTCGTTACCGAGCGGGCCGGGCGGCAGGAAGCAGCTTTTATAGGAAACGTGGTCTTGGTTTAGGAGGAGCCTCGTGAAGCAGATCACTTCCTGTCCTCCGCTTGTATCTTCACGTCATTAGTGCAGAGACGCTGCTTCTTCTCCAGCTGTCAATCACCTCGTAGCCCCGCCCTAAAGCACAGCCTGCTACTCTACGTGAGTCAAGTCCGTTCAGCTGGACTTTAAAAGCAGACTTCAGGCTGTGTTCACCGTCAGCAGATCTTTTTAACCCTCCTTCGTCTTCTCTCTCCTCTTTTTATAATATTTCCTGTCAGCGAGCTAAACCGATTAATTTATGCTGAACGATTATGATGGATATTTGTTCTTTTTCACATTGCAATTCCCCTTTCAGTAAATCTTTTCCTGCAACGATTCAACGGAAACAGAAGAGCGCTGTAACGTGACGTAGTTCTGCAGAGAAGCAAAGAGGAAATCATTTGGTAGAGAAGTGATGAAAATAAACTTGAAGTGGTATTTTGTCGTCTGCAGAAAGCAGGAAGGAGGTAGTGTGTGTGTGTGTGTGTGTGTGTGTGTGTGTGTGTGTGTGTGTGTGTGTGTGTGTGTGTGTGTGTAAACACTCGGGCCGTGTAAGTTAGTGATGCTCTGATGGTTCACTAAGCAGTGGAGCTGCTACTGGATCCGCTAAGAAAAAACAAACATCAGACCAGGAAGTGTTTAGACTGGGCTGGAAACCTGAGCCTGGAGGGGGGGGCTTCAATCAGTCTAACTTTATTTACAGAGCACTTTTACACTGATGGACCACAACAGAAACACCAGAACATCTGGACTGCGGCTAGCGGCTAACAGCTAACGGCTAACAGCTAGTTGTTGTTTCACTTCGGCCTCAACGAAACAATTCAATAAGACAAAAAGTTGAAATGAGGCGTGAAAGTGAAACTAAAAGGTGGGATATGAAGACGTAGACGACCTGCGGTGGAAGCAGAGTTCCTTGTCAGACTGAAGAGGAAGAGGAAGAGGAAGAGGTTTGGTCCTCATGCATCCCGACTGCTGTCAAACAAACCGAGCAGCAGCAGAAGAAGAAGAGAGACGGCGCTTCCTGAAGTCACTGCAACAACAAGCGGTTCAGTTCCACGAGTCACTCGATACGGCGCTGCTGCTTCAGGACGTCCCGACACGCTTCACTCATTCAGCCGTTAGCTTGTCCAGGAACCCGTTCAGGTCCGGCTGAAGCCTTCCTCTGCTGAAGCCCTCCAGCAACACGAGGGACCGCCAGCTGATCTGAAACATCTGCCTCTGATGTTTCAACCTCCAGAAGTCTCCTTCAACCTCTTTACATCTCTCATGTTTAACTGGAGGAAACTGCATCCAGCAGGAGTTAAGTCAACCCAGATAAACGTGTTGAGGAGCTCGTTCACGATGTAGCTCAGAAATGACACAAAACAAAAAAGAAAATCACTGAAATCAGGATTCACGGAGTATCGACAGAAGAAGTGCTCAAAGTCAAATGATCTTTCTCTCGATTCTTCTTCATTTGACAGGAAATGTTGGACTTTTGGATCTTCGCTGTAAAACTCTCTTTCCATTTGGAAGGTCAATGCAAAAAAAACACATTTTGAAGAACGTCGCTCTTTTAAATGTACTTTCTGTTCAGCAGAGAACCAGATGTGTGTGTGTGTGTGTGTGTGTGTGTGTGTGTGTGTGTGTGTGTGTGTGTGTGTGTGTGTGTGTGTGTGTGTGTGTGTGTGTGTGTGTTATGATGTCTTTGGTATTAGTCGGCTGTGATTATCAGAACTAAATGACGTAGAACAGACGGGTGAGGAATCCTGTCAGTTCTTATCTAATCATCAAGCTTTTATCTGTGTCCTCCTCCTCCTCCTCCTCCTCTTCTTCTTCCTCCTCTTCCTCCTCCTTACTGTGATTATTGATTCCTCCTATAAACACAATAAAGGTTTTCTTTTATCTCACCTGCACAACTTGCTCTTTTGTTTCTGCTGCTTCGTTTAATTGTGCAAAACAAAATCTCAAAGTGGAGTCAATAAGGAAGATGATCATATAATTAAAATAGTAATAAATAAAACTAAGCACGTCGATTGTCTTAAAGCTGTTCGGTGGTTGTTGACTCAAACCCAAAATGTTTGTGGGAACATTTGAATGGCTTCATTAAAGCTGAAACAGATGTAAAGAGATCACAACCGGCTTTAGGAGCTCAAATAAATAACTAAGATGCTTTCAAGTGCTCTTCCTAAATATTTAACTGTGAAGGTAAAAAGAGAAAGACACTAAATGTTTTCAGACTTTGGCTCCTCTTCTGATTGGAACGTGATCAAGTCTGTTACACTGAGCAGACTGTGTGTGTGTGTGTGTGTGTGTGTGTGTGTGTGTGTGTGTGTGTGTGTGTGTGTGTGTGTGTGTGTGTGTGTGTGTGTGTGTGTGAGTGAGTGAGTGAGTGTGTGTGTGTGTGTGTGTGTGTGTGTGCGCAAACCGAGAGACATACAATTACCAAATATGGAGTGGGGTTCTAAGACATTTTTCAATTTATTTAATAATTTGTTTTGCATGGAAGCAACATTTTTCATTGCAAGCAGACAGACATGCAGCACTGCTGTGATCCACCTGGTTTACAGTGAACTGTTCCTTCAGGCCTCTTTTAATGATTGTTGTTGTTCCTTGGCCGTTGTTCCTAGGTGTTGTTCCTTGGTCATTGTTCCTTGGCGTTGTTCCTTGGTCATTGTTCCTTGGCGTTGTTCCTTGGTGTTGCGTTGTTCCTTGGTCGTTGTTCCTTGGCATTATTCCTTGGTCATTGTTCCTTGGTTATTGTTCCTTGGCGTTGTTCCTTGGTTATTGTTCCTTGGCGTTGTTCCTTGGCATTGTCCCTTGGCGTTGTCCCTTGGCATTGTTCCTTGGTGTTGTCCCTTGGCATTGTTCCTTGGCGTTGTCCCTTGGCATTGTTCCTTGGCAATGTTCCTTGGTCGTTGTTCCTAGGCGTTGTCCCTTGGCATTGTTCCTTGGTGTTGTTCCTTGTCATTGTTCCTTGGCGTTGTTCCTTGGTGTTGTTCCTTGGTGTTGTTCCTTGGCGTTGTTCCTTGGCATTGTTCCTTGGTCATTGTTCCTTGGTTATTGTTCCTTGATGTTGTCCCTTGGCATTGTTCCTTGGCGTTGTTCCTTGGCATTGTCCCTTGGCGTTGTCCCTTGGCGTTGTCCCTTGGCGTTGTCCCTTGGCATTGTCCCTTGGCATTGTTCCTTGGCGTTGTCCCTTGGCATTGTTCCTTGGTCGTTGTTCCTTGGTGTTGTTTCTTGGCATTGTTTCTTGGCATTGTTCCTCGGCGTTGTTCCTTGGCGTTGTCCCTTGGCGTTGTCCCTTGGCATTGTTCCTTGGCGTTGTCCCTTGGCATTGTTCCTTGGCATTGTTCCTTGGCGTTGTTCCTTGATGTTGTTCCTTGGCGTTGTCCCTTGGCGTTGTTCCTTGGCGTTGTCCCTTGGCGTTGTCCCTTGGCATTGTTACTTGGCATTGTTCCTTGATGTTGTTCCTTGATGTTGTTCCTTGGCGTTGTCCCTTGGCGTTGTTCCTTGGCGTTGTCCCTTGGCGTTGTCCCTTGGCATTGTTCCTTGGCATTGTTCTTTGGTCGTTGTTCCTTGTTGTAACTCATCCCATGAGGACAAATTACTCTTCATGAGGATGAATTACTCATCACTGTAATACATTTTATCTTTCCGATACTTCACTCCCTGCAGTCCGAATGGACTTTCACAAACTTTTAACACATTTTCCGGAGGACTGCTGGCTTTAACAAATGTGGGAGGTTCATCCAAGTTATCAGGGAAACTAATGGAAAGCTTCAGGGCGGAGGAAAATGGCAGATTTGAGCGTTGCACGGTTGAGTGTGACGGACGGCCGTGTGGTTTCCGCTGCTCTCCAGTATTTCATGTCGGCCGCCCCCTCGGGGAGAGAGAGCTCTGAGACGTCTCCCGCTGACTTTCCTTTCATCGTGGCTCGACTTCCCTTGATGGAGTGCAGCGGCTCCTTCAATAAAACGCTGCTCGCCTTTATTGGGTCCAGCTCTGAGATCTGTGGCGAGAGAGTGATTCGGCATCTGTTCTCCTTCATCGTCACTGGTCTGAAATTATGGAAAAAAAGATTTAGCATTTGTGTGTGTGTGTGTGTGTGTGTGTGTGTGTGTGTGTGTGTGTGTGTGTGTGTGTGTGTAGGTGTGTGTCTCATTGAGAAATGACCTGTGAAGATCTCATAATCGCACCATGACGATTAACTGACGATCTGATTTCAGGGGGAGAACTTTGTTATTTGTTCTGTGTGTGTGTGTGTGTGTGTGTGTGTGTGTGTGTGTGTGTGTGTGTGTGTGTGTGTGTGTAATAAGGCATCTCAGTGAGTGTGTGAATCTCCTTTGAACACAACTGTTAACATATGAATGTCTTCAGGTCGTCGCTGCATGCAGACTGTTAATAAACTGGTATGTCATGTGACTT
>JBAMJR010000421.1:82500-135000 GCA_038501785.1 Myoxocephalus aenaeus | reverse complement strand
ACCCGTGACCTGCTGGTAGGAGACGGGACTCGAACCTGTGACCTGCTGGTAGGAGACGGGACTCGAACCTGTGACCTGCTGGTAGGAGACGGGACTCAACCCTGTGACCTGCTGGTAGGAGACGGGACTCGAACCCGTGACTCGAACCCGTGACCTGCTGGTAGGAGACGGGACTCGAACCCATGACCTGCTGGTAGGAGACGGGACTCGACCCCGTGACCTGCTGGTAGGAGACGGGACTCGAACCCGTGACCTGCTGGTAGGAGACGGGACTCGAACCTGTGACCTGCTGGTAGGAGACGGGACTCGAACCCGTGACCTGCTGGTAGGAGACGGGACTCGAACCTGTGACCTGCTGGTAGGAGACGGGACTCGAAACTGTGACCTGCTGGTAGGAGACGGGACTCGACCCTGTGACCTGCTGGTAGGAGACGGGACTCGAACCTGTGACCTGCTGGTAGGAGACGGGACTCGACCCTGTGACCTGCTGGTAGGAGACGGGACTCGAACCTGTGACTCGAACCCGTGACCTGCTGGTAGGAGACGGGACTCGAACCTGTGACCTGCTGGTAGGAGACGGGACTCGAACCTGTGACCTGCTGGTAGGAGACGGGACTCAACCCTGTGACCTGCTGGTAGGAGACGGGACTCGAACCCGTGACTCGAACCCGTGACCTGCTGGTAGGAGACGGGACTCGAACCCATGACCTGCTGGTAGGAGACGGGACTCGACCCCATGACCTGCTGGTAGGAGACGGGACTCGAACCCGTGACCTGCTGGTAGGAGACGGGACTCGAACCTGTGACCTGCTGGTAGGAGACGGGACTCGAACCCGTGACCTGCTGGTAGGAGACGGGACTCGAACCTGTGACCTGCTGGTAGGAGACGGGACTCGAACCTGTGACTCGAACCCGTGACCTGCTGGTAGGAGACGGGACTCGAACCCGTGACCTGCTGGTAGCAACGAGACCTTGTGGTGTCCTCAGGAATGATGTCACTACAAGAGCTTTAACCTGCTGATGTCACCATGCAGCCATCGCCCTCCACCTTTAGTTCACCTCCTCTCCTCTCTCCTCTCTCCTCTCTCCTCTTCTCTCCTCCCTCCTCTCTCTCCTCTCTCTCCTCTCTCCTCTCCTCTCCTCTCTCCTCTCTCCTCTCTCTCCTCCCCTCTCTCCTCCTCTCTCCTCTCCCCTCCCCTCCCCTCTCCTCTCTCCAGAATGACGTAGGAGGGAGGAGGAGTCTGATAAACCGATGGACCACGTTCCTCAAAGCCAGACTTGTGTGTTCTGTTCCCGGCCCGTCTGGAGTCGACACGCATTTTGATGAGCTCGGTAACATTCACCTCCTTTTCCTTCCTTCCTGCCTTTTCTTCCCTCCTTGTTTCCTAACTCACTTTGACTTTATGATCCTGCTGTTTTATTCTGTCCTCTTCCTCAACTTTGAAACTGTACTCCCTCTTTTCTCCTCCCTTTATATATATATATATATATATATATATATATATATACATACAAGTGGAAGCTGATTCCACAGAAGAGGAGCCCGATAACTGAAAGCTCTAGCCCCCAACCTACTTTTTAAGACTCTGGGAACCACAAGTAACCCTGCATTCAGTGAGCGTAACGCTCTAGTGGGGTGATATGGCACTATAAGCTCTTTAAGATATGATGGTGCATCACCAGCTAAGGCTTTATAGGTGAGGAGGAGGATTTTAAATATAATTCTTGATCTTACAGGAAGCCAGTGGAGAGCAGCTAGTACAGGAGTAATGTGATCTCTCTTCCGAGTCCTTGTTAGTACACGAGCTGCAGCATTCTGGATCAGCTGGAGAGACCCAAGGGACTTTCCGGAGCAGCCTGATAATACGGAGTTACAGTAATCCAGTCTTGAAGTAACAAATGCGTGGATCAATGTTTCTGCATCGCTTTGAGACAGGATGTGCCGGATCTTTGAGATGTTCCGTAGGTGAAAAAAAGGCAGTCCTTGAGATCTGTTTCACGTGGGAGCCAAAGGATAGGTCCTGGTCAAAAATAACTCAGAGGTTCCTTACGGTGGTGGTGGATGCCAGAGCGATGCCATCCAGAGAAACCATATCATCAGATAGTTGATTTCTGAGGTGTTCTGGGCCGAGTAGAATGACTTCAGTCTTGTCCGAGTTCAGCAGCAGGAAGTTGCAGGTCATCCAGGTCTTGATGTCTTTAAGACACGCTTGAAGTTTAGCGACCTGGTGGATTTCATCTGGCTTGATCCACAGATATAGTTGAGTATCATCGGCATAGCAGTGAAAGTTTATGGAGTGTTTTCTGATCACATTGCCTAAAGGAAGCATATATAAGGTGAATAAAATTGGTCCAAGCACAGAACCTTGTGGAACTCCATGATGAACACCGGTGGTCATCGAGGCCTCATCGTTTACAAATACAAACTGAGATCATCTGATAAATACGACTTAAACCAGCTTAGTGCTGTACCTTTAATACCAATCGACTGGTCTAGTCTCTGTAATAAGATGTCATGGTCAATGGTGTCAAATGCTGCACTAAGGTCTAACAGGACAAGTACAGAGACAAGTCCTTTATCAGCACTAAGGTCTAACAAGACCAGTACAGAGACAAGTCCTTTATCAGCACTAAGGTCTAACAAGACCAGTACAGAGACAAGTCCTTTATCAGCACTAAGGTCTAACAAGACCAGTACAGAGACAAGTCCTTTATCAGCACTAAGGTCTAACAAGACCAGAACAGAGACAAGTCCTTTATCAGCACTAAGGTCTAACAGGACCAGTACAGAGACAAGTCCTTTATCAGCACTAAGGTCTAACAAGACCAGTACAGAGACAAGTCCCCTATCAGCACTAAGGTCTAACAGGACCAGAACAGAGACAAGTCCTTTATCAGCACTAAGGTCTAACAAGACCAGTACAGAGACAAGTCCTTTATCAGCACTAAGGTCTAACAAGATCAGTACAGAGACAAGTCCTTTATCAGCACTAAGGTCTAACAAGACCAGAACAGAGACAAGTCCTTTATCAGCACTAAGGTCTAACAAGATCAGTACAGAGACAAGTCCTTTATCAGCACTAAGGTCTAACAAGACCAGAACAGAGACAAGTCCTTTATCAGCACTAAGGTCTAACAAGACCAGAACAGAGACAAGTCCTTTATCAGCACTAAGGTCTAACAAGACCAGTACAGAGACAAGTCCTTTATCAGCACTAAGGTCTAACAAGACCAGTACAGAGACAAGTCCTCTATCAGCACTAAGGTCTAACAAGACAAGTACAGAGACAAGTCCTCTATCAGCACTAAGGTCTAACAAGACCAGAACAGAGACAAGTCCTTTATCAGCACTAAGGTCTAACAAGACCAGAACAGAGACAAGTCCTTTATCAGCACTAAGGTCTAACAAGACCAGAACAGAGACAAGTCCTTTATCAGCACTAAGGTCTAACAAGACCAGAACAGAGACAAGTCCTTTATCAGCACTAAGGTCTAACAAGACAAGTACAGAGACAAGTCCTTTATCAGCACTAAGGTCTAACAAGACCAGTACAGAGACAAGTCCTTTATCAGCACTAAGGTCTAACAAGACCAGTACAGAGACAAGTCCTTTATCAGCACTAAGGTCTAACAAGACCAGTACAGAGACAAGTCCTTTATCAGCACTAAGGTCTAACAAGACCAGAACAGAGACAAGTCCTTTATCAGCACTAAGGTCTAACAAGACCAGAACAGAGACAAGTCCTTTATCAGCACTAAGGTCTAACAAGACCAGTACAGAGACAAGTCCTTTATCAGCACTAAGGTCTAACAAGACCAGTACAGAGACAAGTCCCCTATCTGATGCAACTAGAAGGTCATTAGTAAATGTCACCAGTGCTGTCTCTGTGCTATGATGCTTTCTAAATCCTGACTGAAATTCCTCAAATAAACTATTGTTATGTAAAAAGTCACACAACTGATTTGCGACTACCTTCTCCAGTATCTTAGAGAGGAAGGGAAGGTTAGAGATAGGTCTGTAGTTAGCCAACACCTCTGGATCCAGGGTGGGCTTTTTAAGAAGAGGTTTAATTACAGCTACTTTAAAAGACTGTGGTACATGACCCATTAGTAAAGACCCATTGATAATATCTAGTAGAGAGGTGCTAATTAAGGGTAAAACTTCTTTAAACAGCTTAGTCGGAACAGGGTCTAGGAGACAGGTAGAAGATTTAGAAGTAGAAAGCATCCAGACACACAACAGGGCCCACAGCCTCCTCCATGGCCATCCCACCTGAGGATGGACCGGCAGTAGTCGAGGGCAGGAGATCACCGATCCTGTCTCTAATAGCCAGAATCTTACCATTGAAGAAGTTCATGAAGTCATTACTAGTGAGGTCTATAGGAATACACGGATCCACCGAGCTATGACTCTAAGCCAGCCTGGCCACAGTGCTAAAGAGAAACCTAGGGTTGCTCTTGTTTTTCTCTATTAGTGATGAGTAGTAGGCTCCTCTGGCATTACGGAGGTGTTCACAGGCTGCTCATCATGTGACCTCCATGTGGCCTCCATGTGGCCTCCATGTGACCTCCATGTGACCTCCATGTGGCCTCCTCTGCATGAGGACTCTCTCATGTCTCTTTCTCTTCTAGAGGACGTCTTTGTTCTGGAGACCAAGGACCCGCAGAACCCGGCGGTCTACGGCGTCTTCAGTACGTCCAGGTGAGACCAGGTGACCCGGTCCAGGTGACCCGGTCCAGGTGACCGAGACCAGGTGACCCGGTCCAGGTGACCCGGTCCAGGTGAGACCAGGTGACCCGGTCCAGGTGACCCGGTCCAGGTGACCGAGACCAGGTGACCCGGTCCAGGTGACCCGGTCCAGGTGAGACCAGGTGACCCGGTCCAGGTGACCCGGTCCAGGTGCTTTATTTGCTTCCAAATGCTTTATTTGGTTCATCACGTAGAATCAGATCTTAGTTCTCGTCTGAAGCAGTGAACCCGGTTCTTCATCCTCTTCGTCTTCCTCTGCAGCTCGGTGTTTACGGGCTCGGCCGTGTGCGTGTTCTCCATGGCGTCCATCCGAGCTGCTTTCAACGGGCCGTTTGCCCACAAGGAAAGTCCCGACCACCGCTGGGTGGAGTTCAAAGGTCGCGTCCCCTACCCGAGACCCGGCACCGTGAGTTCACCACCTACAGAACTCTCTCTCCAGCAGAACCGCCGGGTTCCTGAAGAGCAGAACCAACGTCATGGAGACGAGAGAAACTAGAGCTCCGTGACCCTAAGTCCTCTGGGAGGGAGGGGGAGGGGCTTAACACGTCAGGTGGTACTTCATTGTCCACGCCGGGGAATTCACAGTATGTGTGTGAGAGAAAGAGAGAGATTGTAGAGAGTGTTGGCAGTTAACCTGTTAGCGGTTAGCCTGTTGGCAGTTAACCTGTTGGCAGTTAACCTGTTAGCGGTTAACCTGTTGGCAGTTAGCCTGTTGGCAGTTAACCTGTTGCCAGTTAACCTGTTGGCGGTTAGCCTGTTGGCAGTTAACCTGTTGGCGGTTAGCCTGTTGGCAGTTAACCTGTTAGCGGTTAGCTTGTTGGCAGTTAACCTGTTAGCAGTTAACCTGTTAGCGGTTAGCCTGTTGGCAGTTAACCTGTTAGCGGTTAGCCTGTTGGCAGTTAACCTGTTGGCAGTTAACCTGTTGGCAGTTAACCTGTTGGCAGTTAACCTGTTAGCGGTTAGACTGTTGGCGGTTAGCCTGTTGGCGGTTAACCTGTTGGCGGTTAGCCTGTTGGCGGTTAGCCTGTTGGCGGTTAGCCTGTTGGCGGTTAACCTGTTGGCGGTTAGCCTGTTGGCGGTTAGCCTGTTGGCGGTTAGCCTGTTGGCAGTTAACCTGTTGGCGGTTAGCCTGTTGGCGGTTAGCCTGTTGGCGGTTAACCTGTTGGCGGTTAGCCTGTTGGCGGTTAACCTGTTGGCAGTTAGCCTGTTAGCTTGTCAAGTCATATTCCTCCAATGAGCGGTGTGGTGTATCTATGACACCATCAACAGGTGCTGTGTCATTGCTGCAAACAATGCTTTATCCATGACACACACACACATACACACACCTATACTCTTTCAATCTGTTTTATTATTATTATTGTCCATGTGAGTTGTATATTTTAGTGTTTTTGTGTTTGTGCTGTGTCTTGATGCTTTGGCAATATTGTTGTTCCAACATTCATGCCAATAAAGCCAATTGAATTGAATTGAATTGAGAGTGTGTCTGGGTGGGTGAGAGAGAGAGAGAGTGTGTGTGTGTGTGTGTGTGTGCTCAGGTGTGTGTGTGTGCTCGTGTGTGTGTGTGTGTGCTCATGTGTGTTCATGTGTGTGTGCTCATGTCTCTCCTCAGTGTCCCAGTGAGACCTACGACCCCCTCCACACGTCCACCAGGGACTTCCCTGACTCTCTGGTGCTCTTCATGCGGCAGCACCAGCTCATGTGGGACGCGGTGCTGCCGCTGGGCGGCCGGCCCGTCTTCACCCGGGTCGGCGCCGCCCGGCTGAGGAGGCTGGTGGTGGACCGGGTGGAGGCCGAGGACGGCCCCTACGATGTGCTGCACCTGGGCACAGGTGAGGGGACGCGACCCATTATTAAAGGGCTAGACCACAGAACCAGAGTCCGAGAGTGAGTCTGGTCTCTCTGCATGTAACATTCTGTTTCCTGGGAGCATCCTGACTGTGTGTGTGTGTGTGTGTGTGTGTGTGTGTGTGTGTGTGTGTGTGTGTCCCAGATGACGGGAAGGTGCTGAAGGTGGTCTCGGTGGTCAGAGACGGCCGAGACCCGGAGGAGCTTCTTCTGGAGGAGCTGACCGTCTTCCAGGTGAGTTCAGAACCCTCTGGAGTCTCATCAGGGGTTCAGAACCTCTGGAGTCTCATCGGGGGTTCAGAACCTCTGGAGTCTCATCGGGGGATCAGAACCTGTAACATATGACTTCATATTCATTCCATTCAGATTATCACAGGAAGGAAGGAGGAAGTGAGGCTTCAGGTGAGAGGGAAGGAAGGAGGAAGTGAAAACAAACCAACAGGAAACCACATCGTGCGTTTACGTAGCGCTGAGATTAAAACAGGAAGTGACACACTTTCTGGCTCCGCCCCCTCGAATGGGTCGCTCAGATCCTCCAACTTTCTGATTCTCACGAGTTCATGAACGTTTATGAACATTGTTTATGAACAGGAGTTGTGTTTGTGTGCTTTTTGTACGGCAGAATAAACGAACCACTCCCCAAGGAAGATGATTGTTCAGTTTATTCAACCACATCATAAACATGATAATATTGTTCTGGATTAAACTAAACAAATAAAAACTGACGAAGCAGATTTCTAAATTCATACATTTCCTTTTTGTCCCGCAGAGTCCGACTCCCATCCTGAGCATGGAGCTGTCCACCAAGAGAGTAGGACTACCTGTCTGTCTACCTGTCTGTCTGTCTGTCTGCCCGTCTGTCTACACCTGTCTGTCTGTCTGTCTACACCTGTCTGTCTACCTGTCTGTCTGCCCGTCTGTCTACACCTGTCTGCCCGTCTGTCTACACCTGTCTGCCCGTCTGTCTACACCTGTCTGTCTGCCTGTCTGTCCCTCTGTCTGTCTGTCTGTACCTGTCTGTCTGCCTGTCTGCCTGCCTGTCTGTCTGCCTGTCTGCCTGCCTGTCTGCCTGCCTGTCTGCCTGCCTGTCTGCCTGTCTGTCTGTCCCTCTGCCTGCCTGTCCCTCTGCCTGTCTGTCTGTCTGCCTGTCTGCCTGCCTGCCTGTCTGTCTGTCTGCCTGCCCCTCTGCCTGTCTGTCTGCCAGGTGGTGACCACCTCTGTCTCCACAGCAGCAGCTGTACGTGTCCAGTGATCTGGGTCTGGTGCAGCTGGGCCTCCAGAGGTGTGAGCTGTACGGAGCCGGCTGTGCTGAGTGCTGCCTGGCCCGAGACCCGTACTGCTCCTGGGACGGCCAGAGCTGCTCCAGATACTTCCCCACCAGCAGGAGGTGCTGACGTGCATATGAATATACAGAGTGTGTGTGTGTGTGTATATATACACATACATACACACACACATATACAGTATATATGTATAAATGTGCATTCTCTCTCCTGACCACCAGGGGGCAACTCCTCTGGTTGTATAGAAGTATATGCTTCATGTGTTAATGCTGCATTCTGTGTGTGTGTGTGTGTCAGGCGGGCGAGGAGACAGGATGTAAAGCACGGGGACCCCTGGAGTCAGTGCCCGGTCACAGACAGTAAGGACTGATGTTGAATAAATTTTAAAAATAACATTCAATGTGTATTTTTTAAGTTTGACTGGCATGTGACATTTAGAGCATAATGTTGTGAGTTATGTTTTTAATACAATAACTGAGAACTGGGGTTCTGTTCTGCAGGCGGAGGCCTGGCCCCCTCTAGTGGTGGCACTGAGTCACTGCAGCTTCTCTGCTGGCCGTTTTGTTAAAACGTTCAACTAAGCCATCAGTTTGTGGATGATAGACAGAGGTACGGAGCTGTTTTACCATGAAGAGCCGACAGAGGTCTTTCATCACCCTGGACATGAAGGGGGTGCCCTGGTCCGTCAACATCTCCTTGGGGATTCCAACTCTGCTGAAGAAATGGACTAGCTCCCGAGCAATCGTTTTTGTGGTCATGTTCCTCAGGGGAATGGCCTCAGGGTACCTTGTCGTATAATCTAGCATCACCAGAATATACCGATGTCCCCTAGCCGACTTTACCAGGGCCCCCACCAAGTCCATAGCAATGCGGGGAAATGGCACATCAATTATAGGGAGAGGTATGAGGGGACTTTTAAAGTGGGGCTTAGGGCTCATCTTTTGGCATTCCACACACGTCCGACAATAGTCCTCTACTGCTCTTACCACTCCTGGCTGGTGGAATCGGCTTGTAATCCGCTGCCTTGTCGTCTCAACCCCGAGGTGGGCCCCCAGGACATGGCTGTGGGCTAGGTGCAACACTGTGGAAACATACGGTTTGGGGACAACCAACAAGTCCCTCCTCTGGCCTTCTGTCTCTTTGGTATAGCACAACAGGTTCTTTTTTATTGTAAAACATAGAAAGGTTAGCTTACCCAGCCCTGGAGCTAGTTTCCCCTCTATTTCCATGACATTGCTGCGCGCAGGCAGCAGATTAGGGTCCTCCAGCTGGGCTGTTCCGAACTGGCCCTCCAAACTTGGCGGCCAGTCCTCCTCCCCACCATCTGTGCCTGGTCCCGACGGGAAGGCAAAAACCAAGTTGTCCAGGGTCCCCTCTCCATTGGAACTTTGGTTACCCCTTGTTTCTTCAAGGGCTGCACACACCACTTTAGGCGTACCTTTTCTCTCACGGCTTTTTTGTTTAGATCCATACTTGCTTCTTGGTGGACACTTTTGGTTGTCCTGCTGCAGATGGTCATAGAGGGGGCAATCACGACCCACCAAGACTGGGACCGGGAGAGATGGAACCACCCCTACGGTCAGCCGACAGCTGCCTGGAGAAGGGCGTTGTGCTGTCGTTGCTCTTGAATCATTGTCCGGTGCAGGGCCTGCTGTTCAGCAGAAATGCGCATCCACTCTCGCACTAGATCCTCCATTGTTTGACTGCTACGCCACCACTAGGGTCCTTGCCCGCATTCTCCAGCAGTGTAACAGGACGGCACGGAGGACACCGAAGTTACGGCTGCGCAGCAATCACAGGCAGAGTCAGTTCATTAAACAAACACAAAACAACTCAAAACGTAGCTCGGTCCAGAGTCCAGTCTCTTAGCCGGGCCGCTAGCCGACTTGCCGGCTCAATCTTCACAAAGAGGAGAAGCCTCTCTTCTCCTCTCGTCGCATCTCTTCCCCTCCTTGGCTTTTGTAAACCCCCCTGACGAGGGGATCAGGATCAGGTGTGTCTCGTCCCACACCTGATCCCAATGCTCTCCTGACGAGTGGGTGGAGCCTTCTGGTTGGAGCGTAGACACCGTCCACCACACCTCCCCTCAGGCACTTACAATAGATCTATATTATATATTTTGTTTTATACCATACTTCCGTGCCCCCTCAGGCCCGGCCCCCGTGGTGCAGGTGGTGTTCGGCGTGGAGGGAAACTCCAGCTTCCTGCTGTGCTCCACTCGCTCCCCTCAGGAGGAGCTCCACTGGACGAGAGGCGGGGAGAGTGAGACGCCCAGAGAGGTGAGACACGTACCTCCATAAACTAATGTTTAATAACTCACCACCTCCATAAACTAATGTTTAATAACTATCCACCGCCCATAAACTCGTCTGTCTCTCACCTGTCTGTCTCTCAGCTCCGTCAGAGCGATGGCCGCTGCCTCCACATGAAGAGAGGGTTGCTGGTTCAGCGCCTGGAGCCGGCGGACTCGGGCCTCTACACCTGCAGCAGCCACGAGCGCTCCTACAGCCAGGTGCTGGCCCGGTACCGGGTCCACGTCATCCCCAACCAGCGCCTCCTCCAGGACCCGGTCCCCAACCAGCGCTTCCAGCAGGACCTGGTCCCCAACCAGCCGGGCCCCCGGGTCCTCGGGGCCGCCGGGTTCCTCGGCCAGTCGGCGGGACACGGGATCTCCTGGAAGAGCTACAAGGACCTGCAGCTGGCCGGGCCCGGCGGCCTGAGCACGGACGAGTACTGCGAGCAGCTGTGGCACCGAGAGAAGCGGCGGCAGCAGAAGCTGCGCACCCTGAAGCTGAGGCAGGAGAGCAGGAAGGCCCGCGTGAGGAGGAACGCAACAATCTTGTTTGCGTCTGAAAAGCAAAATCTTCCGGACGAGGAAGAAGCATTTTATTATTAATTTATTCTATTAGAAACAGTTGGCGTCATGACACAGAATCAAAGAGGTATTATGGGTAATATAATAATATAAACGATGTATTATTATTATGTCACTTCATTAACTGTCAAGTTCGAGCTCCCGTTTGTCGTGGCTTCGCTAGTTAGCTTAGCATTAGCGAAGCGGAAGTAGCATTTAAAGGGACAGTTGTGATGTTTAGAGGTTTTATGACAGCAAAGTGAAGTCCTGCTCTGGACGTGTTTTAGACTCCTAACAGAATCAATATCAGTGAACGCTTTATTTAGAATATTTTCACCTCTTTTCCTTTCTGACGGGAGCTGAAGCCGTTATTTAAGCTCTCTGTGTGTTTGAAGAGAGTGAATATTGCATATATTACAAACTAGATGCCTCCACCATCTAGTGCATTAATACTGCATTAATAATGCACTAATACTGCAGTATTACTGCATTATTAATGCAATATTACTGCATTAATACACTGATTCTGGATGAGTATCTGGTACAACCCCACTTCGAAACATCACAACTAAACGTAGTACTTGTAGTGAGAGAGAGACGAGCGGCTGAAGGAGGAAACGATGTACTTTAATATAAATACCCACACTTCAATACTCCTTTTTCTGTCCAAAATATCTACTAATACCTGGAATGAAGGGGGGAAATGTATCAGGCTCTCACGCACAATGCAGACAGAAATATGTAAACTATATATATATATATTAATGACAGGACAGAGAAGTGTTTGCTTTATGTACTGAAACACATTTAACTGTTTAAACTTGTATTTATGTTGGTTCTGTACTTCAGACATACAGATTGAATATAGGTGGAAACACACAGGAAATGGACCTTGCTTGATAATACATAATGTAATATTAATAGTTATTATTCACATCCCTGGTATCAAAGAACTCTATTTTTGATAGTTTTCTACATTCTGTCTTTCCTCAGTGTTTATATGAAAACTTGTTTTGACTTCACAGTTTTAATAAGGTTTGAGATCAAGAAATGAAATGTTCTTTATGTGAATAACACACAAAATGTTGTAAAATAAAACATATTTTTTACATCTTACATCGTTCTACTACAGATCTGTTGATGAATAACTAACATAACGTTCAAATCACGTTACACTTTAACTTGTATGTTACTTTATTCATGTAAACTTCATATTTGTAACATGTTGTATTTTATTATTATCTCATTTCTCTGCACTAGATTTAGGCATAGAATATACTTGTGCTTTTTAAATATTTCTTTGTATCTTATATTTTATCGAGAGCATTGTTGAAGGAGCCGCAGATTCAAGACTTTAATTAAAATAACTTGACCCGTGGTGAGAGAGAATGGAAACCTTTCATGGTAAAAAGTAATTGAAAATTAAAAATACAATATGTTTGAGTGGATGTAGTAGGTAATTAATATTTTATTTTGTTATCTTTTATAAATTAATTAATTAATTTGATAAATGTTGTTATAATGTAGTTATTTCATTCATTTTTAAATCGTATTTTAAACCGGAACCTCTCCACAGTTGTAGGAGCAGAGTAATTCCAGAAGGGGGCAGCATTGCGCAACAACATGAGTGGAACACCACCGAAGAAGACGTCAACGACTGGACGCGTTTGAAACTACTGACGGCGGTTGATGAAAGTAGTGCGCGTCTGTAGTTCCAGCCTGGAGGAGGAAGAGAGGCGCTCACGTGACCGGTTAAGCTTCCTCAAAGTGTTTGTGACTCAAACTTATTACCGTTTAAGTCCGTTAGCTTCGTTAGCTCTCGAACAAAGTAATGCTAAGCTAAGCTAGCTGCTATCTCTCAGTGTTTACACCATCCAGTCGGATCCAACATGGCGGCGCCGACGTTACAGCAGCCCAGTTTCCTGCTGGTGAGTCTCTCCTCACGTGTTCTGCTCTGTGGTTCTCCTCCGCGTGCTCGTTAACGTGGTTCTGGTTCTCCTCCGCGCGCTCGTTAACGTGGTTCTGGTTCCGGTTCTCCTGCAGGCCAACCTGAAAGCGGAGTCCGGCACCAAGCCGCTGCTGCAGCGCTGCCAGGACCTGCTGAAGATCATCGAGGAGTACCCGGCCAAGGTACCGGTACCGCCATGACGTCACTGCCATGACGTCATGACGCTGGAGTATCTTGTCTTTATCTTATAATATCTTTTTTATTTATTTTTAAACTTTTATTTGCAAAAAATATATTTTTTGTATTTTTTATTTGTATTTTTTATATATTTTATTTTTATTTATTTTGAACCGGAATACTTTAATACAAGCTTTGAATGTAAAAAACAACAACACACATGTTGTTTAGGATTATAACAAGATGGATGGATGGATACTTGAAATTCGGTTGTCACAGTAACAAGCAACTTACATACGAGACACACAAAATAAATAAAATAAAAAATATCATAAATGCAAAATACTCAATATATAAAACAAAACAATAAATGTAATAATTTAGGAAATGAAACAATACTAGTGCAAAAAGAAAATTCTAATATCTTTTTTTTACATTTTTATTTGAAAAACATATGTTTTTTGTATATATATTTTAATTTATTTTGTATAATTTAATTTTTATATATTTTTTATTTATAATTTTTTTATTTTTAACCGGAATACTTCAATGCAAACTTTGAATGTAAAAAAAAGAAAAACACACATTTTGTTTAACAAGATAGAAATGCATTTGTCACAGTAGCAAGCAACTTGCGTATGTATGCAAAACACTCAATATATACAAAACAGTAAAGTGTAATAATTTAGGAAATTATGTGAAGTGTATAAACTAGACAACAAAGCGGTGCCAGGGCTGCTGTTGACGGAGGATCTGTAAAGTCTGATGGATCCTGGACGTCACTCAGGTTTTATTATGAGTTTATGAGTAGAACCTTCTGCTGGCCGCCAGTGGAAAGAAGGTCCTAGGCGTCTGTGGTTCTGTGAGGCTCCTGACCCGGTGTGTCCCTGTGGTTCTGACCCGGTGTTCTGCAGGAGCTGCACGTGATCTTCCCCTGGCTGGTGGAGAGCGTGTTCGGCAGCCTGGACGGCAGCACCTCCGGCTGGAACCTGCGGCTGCTGCACTGCCGCTGCTACGAGTACAGCGTGGTGCTGGAGTTCCTCAGCCCCAGGTACCGCCCCTCTGGGGTAGACTCTTTGTGGGCTTACCTTTCCCCCGACTCTTGTTAGACCCTCTGGGGTAGACTCTTTGTGGGCTTACCTTTCCCCCGACTCTTGTTAGACCCTCTGGGGTAGACTCTTTGTGGGCTTACCGTTCCCCCGACTCTTGTTAGACCCTCTGGGGTAGACTCTTTGTGGGCTTACCTTTCCCCCGACTCTTGTTAGACTCTCTGGGGTAGACTCTTTGTGGGCTTACCTTTCCCCCGACTCTTGTTAGACCCTCTGGGGTAGACTCTTTGTGGGCTTACCTTTCCCCCGACTCTTGTTAGACTCTCTGGGGTAGACTCTTTGTGGGCTTACCTTTCCCCCGACTCTTGTTAGACCCTCTGGGGTAGACTCTTTGTGGGCTTACCGTTCCCCCGACTCTTGTTAGACTCTCTGGGGTAGACTCTTTGTGGGCTTACCGTTCCCCCGACTCTTGTTAGACCCTCTGGGGTAGACTCTTTGTGGGCTTACCTTTCCCCCGACTCTTGTTAGACCCTCTGGGGTAGACTCTTTGTGGGCTTACCGTTCCCCCGACTCTTGTTAGACCCTCTGGGGTAGACTCTTTGTGGGCTTACCTTTCCCCCGACTCTTGTTAGACTCTCTGGGGTAGACTCTTTGTGGGCTTACCTTTCCCCCGACTCTTGTTAGACCCTCTGGGGTAGACTCTTTGTGGGCTTACCTTTCCCCCGACTCTTGTTAGACTCTCTGGGGTAGACTCTTTGTGGGCTTACCTTTCCCCCGACTCTTGTTGGACTCTCTGGGGTAGACTCTTTGTGGGCTTACCGTTCCCCCGACTCTTGTTAGACCCTCTGGGGTAGACTCTTTGTGGGCTTACCTTTCCCCCGACTCTTGTTAGACCCTCTGGGGTAGACTCTTTGTGGGCTTACCTTTCCCCCGACTCTTGTTAGACCCTCTGGGGTAGACTCTTTGTGGGCTTACCTTTCCCCCGACTCTTGTTAGACTCTCTGGGGTAGACTCTTTGTGGGCTTACCTTTCCCCCGACTCTTGTTAGACCCTCTGGGGTAGACTCTTTGTGGGCTTACCGTTCCCCCGACTCTTGTTAGACTCTCTGGGGTAGACTCTTTGTGGGCTTACCGTTCCCCCGACTCTTGTTAGACCCTCTGGGGTAGACTCTTTGTGGGCTTACCTTTCCCCCGACTCTTGTTAGACCCTCTGGGGTAGACTCTTTGTGGCTTACCTTTCCCCTGACTCTTGTTAGACTCTCTGGGGTAGACTCTTTGTGGGCTTACCTTTCCCCCGACTCTTGTTAGACTCTCTGGGGTAGACTCTTTGTGGGCTTACCGTTCCCCCGACTCTTGTTAGACCCTCTGGGGTAGACTCTTTGTGGGCTTACCTTTCCCCCGACTCTTGTTAGACTCTCTGGGGTAGACTCTTTGTGGGCTTACCTTTCCCCCGACTCTTGTTAGACCCTCTGGGGTAGACTCTTTGTGGGCTTACCTTTCCCCCGACTCTTGTTAGACTCTCTGGGGTAGACTCTTTGTGGGCTTACCTTTCCCCCGACTCTTGTTAGACTCTCTGGGGTAGACTCTTTGTGGCTTACCTTTCCCCTGACTCTTGTTAGACTCTCTGGGGTAGACTCTTTGTGGGCTTACCGTTCCCCCGACTCTTGTTAGACCCTCTGGGGTAGACTCTTTGTGGCTTACCTTTCCCCTGACTCTTGTTAGACTCTCTGGGGTAGACTCTTTGTGGGCTTACCTTTCCCCCGACTCTTGTTAGACCCTCTGGGGTAGACTCTTTGTGGGCTTACCTTTCCCCCGACTCTTGTTAGACCCTCTGGGGTAGACTCTTTGTGGGCTTACCTTTCCCCTGACTCTTGTTAGACTCTCTGGGGTAGACTCTTTGTGGGCTTACCTTTCCCCCGACTCTTGTTAGACCCTCTGGGGTAGACTCTTTGTGGGCTTACCGTTCCCCCGACTCTTGTTAGACCCTCTGGGGTAGACTCTTTGTGGGCTTACCGTTCCCCCGACTCTTGTTAGACCCTCTGGGGTAGACTCTTTGTGGGCTTACCTTTCCCCCGACTCTTGTTAGACCCTCTGGGGTAGACTCTTTGTGGGCTTACCTTTCCCCCGACTCTTGTTAGACTCTCTGGGGTAGACTCTTTGTGGGCTTACCTTTCCCCCGACTCTTGTTAGACTCTCTGGGGTAGACTCTTTGTGGGCTTACCTTTCCCCCGACTCTTGTTAGACCCTCTGGGGTAGACTCTTTGTGGGCTTACCTTTCCCCTGACTCTTGTTAGACCCTCTGGGGTAGACTCTTTGTGGGCTTACCGTTCCCCCGACTCTTGTTAGACCCTCTGGGGTAGACTCTTTGTGGGCTTACCTTTCGGGGTCCTGACGCGCGTCAAGAGCCTCAGACGGACGCAGCCGGTCGTTTTTCAAAATAAAACGTCTTTCAGACATTAATAATCACTGAAGTATGTTTTCATTCTCTGTGGCTCGGTGCCAAAGGATCAAACGTTCTGCTCTCATCTCTGTTTCTTCAGCGGGCCGATGATGAAGCTCGTCTACAAACTGCAAGCAGAAGAATACAAATATGAAATACCTGTCAACTATCTCCCGGTAAGAACATTCCTCTCTCTCTACCTCCATTAGTCTCTCTCTCTACCTCCATGAGTCTCTCTCTCTACCTCCATGAGTCTCTCTCTCTCTCTACCTCCATGACTCTCTCTCTCTCTCTCTCTCTCTCTCTCTACCTCCATGACTCTCTCTCTCTCTCTCTCTACCTCCATGAGTCTCTCTCTCTACCTCCATGAGTCTCTCTCTCTACCTCCATGAATCTCTCTCTCTACCTCCATGAGTCTCTCTCTCTCTCTCTCTCTACCTCCATTAGTCTCTCTCTCTCTCTCTACCTCCATGAGTCTCTCTCTCTACCTCCATGAGTCTCTCTCTCTACCTCCATGAATCTCTCTCTCTACCTCCATGAATCTCTCTCTCTACCTCCATGAGTCTCTCTCTCTCTCTCTCTCTACCTCCATTAGTCTCTCTCTCTCTCTCTCTACCTCCATGAGTCTCTCTCTCTACCTCCATGAGTCTCTCTCTCTACCTCCATGAATCTCTCTCTCTACCTCCATTAGTCTCTCTCTCTCTCTACCTCCATTAGTCTCTCTCTCTCTCTACCTCCATGAGTCTCTCTCTCTACCTCCATGAGTCTCTCTCTCTACCTCCATGAATCTCTCTCTCTACCTCCATGAGTCTCTCTCTCTCTCTCTACCTCCATTAGTGTCTCTCTCTCTACCTCCATGAATCTCTCTCTCTACCTCCATGAGTCTCTCTCTACCTCCATTAGTCTCTCTCTCTCTCTACCTCCATGAGTCTCTCTCTCTACCTCCATGAGTCTCTCTCTCTACCTCCATGAGTCTCTCTCTCTACCTCCATGAATCTCTCTCTCTCTCTCTACCTCCATTAGTGTCTCTCTCTCTCTCTCTACCTCCATGAGTCTCTCTCTCTCTCTCTACCTCCATTAGTCTCTCTCTCTCTACCTCCATTAGTCTCTCTCTCTCTACCTCCCATGAGTCTCTCTCTATCCTGTGATTTCGTGTTGAAAGCTCTTTACAGTTGAAGTCCATCATGTCCTCATTGTGTGTGTCGTCCCCCCCCCCCCCTCCCCCTCCCCTCCTGCAGGGTCCCGTGAAGGCCTGCATCCAGGGGGGCGTCCTCCCAGAATGCCCTCTGTTCCACAACAAGCTGCAGTTCCCTCTCTCCGGTCTGCTGACTCTGAACCTGGCTCTCAGTATCCTCCCCACACAGTCTGGTCTCCAGAGTAATAATAATAATAATAATAATAATAATAATAACGTCTGTAAACACTCTGCAGATACTCAGTGGAGGAACTGTTGTGTTAAAATGTTGTTTTGTCTGATCAGCAGCTCAAAGATATTCACTTTAATAGAGAAGAAAAGCAGAAAATCATATTATTCGTGAAGCAACCTTTGTTGTTGATCTCAATCTGAAGCCGTAGCTCCATGTTGCTGTGTTCTGTCCTCGTCTCTGTTCCTTAACGCTCTGCAGATCCTTTCGAGTTCTTCATGTTCAACTTCGCCTCCTGTCTCGTCACGCCCAAGGTGAGTTTCATCTAGAGCGTTGAGGTCCGTTCAGTCTCTGTCTTCTTTCTTTAAGTTAATCACGTGACGTTCCAGAGCGCCCCACAGGGCCAGCAGGGCGGCGCCGCCGACAGCGCCTACTTTGTGCTCGTGGACGCTTACCTGAAGTACTTCCTGCCGACTGAAGGCAGCGTTCCTCCCTCACCTTTCTCCGACTCCAGAGGCTCCGTCACCGCACCTTCGCCCAGGTATCTGGAAGAGCAATGATTATTATTATTATTATTATAATAATAACAACAACAACAACAACAAGAGTCGAGTTTCAGCAAAAAGATGTGAAGATTAGAAGTTTTTCTTTTGTTCATGTGAGACCTGTCAATCACCTTGTAGCCCCGCCCCTAAAGCGTCCCCTGCTTTATGGTCTGTTTGACTCTAAATGACCATAATTTACTAAATGAACATCATGCTGTATTGAAGAAGACTTGAAACTAGAGATTGAGACATAAACTCATGTTTACAATGTTTACTGAGGGAATACATCAAGAGAAGTAGAGTCATTTATATAGACTTCTATACAACCAGAGGAGTCGCCCCCTGGTGGTCAGGAGAGAGAATGCAGCTTTAACACATGAAGCATAGACTTCTATACAACCAGAGGAGTCACCCCCTGGTGGTCAGGAGAGAGAATGCAGCTTTAACACATGAAGCATAGACTTCTATACAACCAGAGGAGTCGCCCCCTGGTGGTCAGGAGAGAGAATGCAGCTTTAACACATGAAGCATAGACTTCTATACAACCAGAGGAGTCACCCCCTGGTGGTCAGGAGAGAGAATGCAGCTTTAACACATGAAGCATAGACTTCTATACAACCAGAGGAGTCACCCCCTGGTGGTCAGGAGAGAGAATGCAGCTTTAACACATGAAGCATAGACTTCTATACAACCAGAGGAGTCGCCCCCTGGTGGTCAGGAGAGAGAATGCAGCTTTAACACATGAAGCATAGACTTCTATACAACCAGAGGAGTCACCCCCTGGTGGTCAGGAGAGAGAATGCAGCTTTAACACATGAAGCATAGACTTCTATACAACCAGAGGAGTCGCCCCCTGGTGGTCAGGAGAGAGAATGCAGCTTTAACACATGAAGCATAGACTTCTATACAAACAGAGGAGTCGCCCCCTGGTGGTCAGGAGAGAGAATGCAGCTTTAACACATGAAGCATATACTTCTATACAACCAGAGGAGTCACCCCCTGGTGGTCAGGAGAGAGAATGCAGCTTTAACACATGAAGCATAGACTTCTATACAACCAGAGGAGTCGCCCCCTGGTGGTCAGGAGAGAGAATGCAGCTTTAACACATGAAGCATAGACCTCTATACAACCAGAGGAGTCGCCCCCTGGTGGTCAGGAGAGAGAATGCAGCTTTAACACATGAAGCATAGACTTCTATACAACCAGAGGAGTCGCCCCCTGGTGGTCAGGAGAGAGAATGCAGCTTTAACACATGAAGCATAGACTTCTATACAACCAGAGGAGTCGCCCCCTGGTGGTCAGGAGAGAGAATGCATCTTTTTCATAATTCCTTCCTGTCTTAACGTCAACAGATCTTCCAGCGTGTCTTTTGCTGGTTACGGCGTTCACAGCCCAAGTCTCCTGAAACATCACATATTCCATCAACCGTCGGTGAACGCCGATCCAGCCGCCCAGGAGATCTGGAGGTCTGAAACGCTGCTGCAGGTAAGAGGTTGACATGTTTTTAATGTCATGTTTTCATAGAGTTGTAGTGTTGAACTGTGTGTTTATTGTAAATGTGTGTGTTGTTCAGATGTTTGTGGAGATCTGGCTCCATCACTACTCCTTAGAGATGTACCAGAAGCTGCAGTCTCCTCAGGTAAAGGTAAGATAAATACCCCTCCTCCCAAATACCCCCCACCTCTTCCTGCACTGCAGGAGTGAGACGTGTCCTGAAGGTTCACCCTCAGGAGTGAGACGTGTCCTGAAGGTTCACCCTCAGGAGTGAGACGTGTCCTGAAGGTTCACCCTCAGGAGTGAGACGTGTCCTGAAGGTTCACCCTCAGGAGTGAGACGTGTCCTGAAGGTTCACCCTCAGGAGTGAGACGTCCTGAAGGTGACAGAGACTCAGCTGACCTGAAGTCTGTTCTGGAGTTGTTTGGTTTGTTGACGTCTACGTTTCATAGTTTGAGTTAAACTGCTGCGTTCAGTCATCTGGCCGTAGTGTGTGTGTGTGTGTGTGACGTCATCATGAAGCCACAACGCGGTGAAGGTTTCTGGATCCCCGTCAACCGCCTGTGTTGTTGTTGTTGTTGAATGCTTGACTCTTGGCTGTGAAGCTACAAACATCAGCGGCTCCAAAGAGGGCGGGACGTTCCCCACTGGGGATTTATAGAAAGCAATATTTAGTATTTCACACACAGTAAATCAGAAATGAAATAAAGAGGCAGGATTTGACTTTAAACCTAAAATATGAGCACTGCAGAACTTTTGCAGCACATTTAATAAAAGCAGAGATTCAGTGTCCCGTCATGTTGATGTAGATTTGACTGAATCCGCCTCAGTGAGTCTCAGCTGGTGTTTGTTCTGTTCACCTGCCTATAAGGATGAAGGATGCTCCTTTATCTGGAGCTCAAGGGGCGTCTTCAAAATGTCTTCAGGAAAGCTCTCCGTGCCGCATGCTGACCAATCACGGCCTCCTGAAGCTCCCAGCTGTTGTTCTGAATGCTAACCCGTCAGCGTTGTGTTCTGTGTCTGTGAACCGGAACTGCAAGATTTAAAGTGAGACGTCACGGTTTATGTTTCACTGAAGGATCTAACGGTGTCAACGAGGTCACTGGACCAC
The DNA here is from genome assembly GCA_038501785.1 of Myoxocephalus aenaeus. Classification (NCBI taxonomy): domain Eukaryota; kingdom Metazoa; phylum Chordata; class Actinopteri; order Perciformes; family Cottidae; genus Myoxocephalus; species Myoxocephalus aenaeus. Next base: position 114,138 of record JBAMJR010000421.1, on the reverse strand, counting down.
AAGACGCAGATCCTCACACATTCATCGCTCTCACTGCAACATCTTACGGTTCTGAGTTCACTCTGTTAATAACTTTAAACATTAGGTCGCCATGTGTCCCCCCCCCCCCCCCCCCTAAGTCGCCATGTGTCCCCCCCCCCCCCTAAGTCGCCATGTGTCCCCCCCCCCCTAAGTCGCCATGTGTCCCCCCCCCCCCCCCTAAGTCGCCATGTGTCCCCCCCCCCCCCCAAGTCGCCATGTGTCCCCCCCCCCCCCCCAAGTCGCCATGTGTCCCCCCCCCCCCTAAGTCGCCATGTGTCCCCCCCCCCCCCCTAAGTCGCCATGTGTCCCCCCCCCCCTAAGTCGCCATGTGTCCCCCCCCCCCTAAGTCGCCATGTGTCCCCCCCCCCCTAAGTCGCCATGTGTCCCCCCCCCCTAAGTCGCCATGTGTCCCCCCCCCCCCCCCTAAGTCGCCATGTGTCCCCCTAAGTCGCCATGTGGTGATGCGTTCACACCAAAGGCGTTGTGAATTTGACGTGCGAGTAGTTTACCTGCAAAGTCAATGCACAGACGCAAATTTCCACCGGGCAGCGTGAAAAATTCACGTGGCGTAAGCCAATCAGTGTTGAGAATCAGCGTTGAGAAGCTCCGCCCCTCATCACTCGTCCTGCCGTTGCTGAGTCAAACTGCTGCTGGTCCTGAAGTAGCGGCTTCATTCAGACGCTGTTGTGGGACTACAGATAACATTATATATATATATATATATATATATATATTATGAACCCAGACACCATGGAGTTCCCATGTATGTGGAGTTTACACAACAAGTATAAAGCAGAACTAGTGGTTATTTCCATGGTGGATAGAGGAAACAGTAACTGTTTTACGGAGATAAGCCACGCCCCCTTTCAGGCGCGAGTAACGCGTTTGGTGTGAACGCAGCATTATTGTTGAGCGAGTAAACTGACGCGAGTAACGCGTATTCGTTGCCCTGCAGCAGCTCAGCCTTGTGTTCCACAGTCAACATCTCTTTTGTGTTTGTCTCCCCTCTTGTTCTCTGCTTCTGTTTTGTTTTTTACCTCCTGAATGTTTTTCGGACAATTGTTTCCGTCTGGTTGCACTCTCCTTTTTCTTCTGTTCTCATGTGTACCTTCCTCCTGCCACCTTTCCTTCCTTTCTCTTCCTCCTCCTCTCTTGTTGTCACCCTCCTCCTCCTCACCTTCCTCTCCCTCCTGGTGGTAACGGGTGAAACAGCTGGCGCTGCTGCAGTACCGCCTCAGCATGTCCAGCACGCCGCGCCAACCCTCCGCCCCACCAGGCTCTGGGACCCTCCACACCTACCAAGTACTTTTACCTTTTCATTCACCTGCGGCCCTCTGGGGCCCCCTGGAGGTAAACCTCCGTCAGTTAGTCAACGGGTACTTCTCTGGTGCTGACTGCCACCCTCCGTTATCTGACGGTTGAAAGAGGGCTGCTGTCACTCTTTTCTTTAAGGATGCACCGACCCAATACTGATATCTGACGTCAGGCCGACGGCGACTCAAAAAGCCGACCGGGTATCGTTGATGATATTAATTCTGTCACACAGCAGGCCGGTAAGAGGGAGAAACAGTTTCACTCAGTTGTCAAAACAACTTTTAAAAATACTCTCTGCAAAAACAATATATTCACTCCTAAATATAACACGACCTGCAGAAGCATCAGGCTGAAACATATTTTAATAATAAATAACAATTCAGTAAAAAAATAATAATCTCAGAAACAAATTGCCTTGATAAAGGTAAGTAAATACAAGCATTAAGTTATGTTTACTCTATATCTACATGTGAAGTTGTATTTACTTCATTTATTTCAGTGAAATAAACGTATTCTTCCTGCGTGTACGCAGTAAAGAATACGGCTCATTAAATCAACATAAGTATCGGATCGACCCAGATATGGGTATCGCCCAGAGACCCAGATATCGGTATGGGCCAATGACCCAATGACCCAGATATCGGTATGACCAATGACCCAATGACCCAGATATCGGTTTGGCCCAAAGACCCAGATATCGGTATGGGCCAATGACCCAAAGACCCAGATATCGGTATGGGCCAATGACCCAAAGACCCAGCTATCGGTATGGGCCAATGACCCAAAGACCCAGATATCGGTATGGGCCAATGACCCAAAGACCCAGATATCGGTATGGGCCAATGACCCAAAGACCCAGCTATCGGTATGGGCCAATGACCCAAAGACCCAGCTATCGGTATGACCAATGACCCAGATATCGGTTTGGCCCAAAGACCCAGATATCGGTATGGGCCAATGACCCAAAGACCCAGCTATCGGTATGGGCCAATGACCCAAAGACCCAGCTATCGGTATGGGCCAATGACCCAAAGACCCAGCTATCGGTATGGGCCAATGACCCAAAGACCCAGCTATCGGTATGGGCCAATGACCCAAAGACCCAGATATCGGTATGGGCCAATGACCCAAAGACCCAGATATCGGTATGGGCCAATGACCCAAAGACCCAGATATCGGTATGGGCCAATGACCCAAAGACCCAGATATCGGTTTGGGCCAATGACCCAAAGACCCAGATATCGGTTTGGGCCAATGACCCAAAGACCCAGATATCGGTTTGGGCCAATGACCCAAAGACCCAGATATCGGTTTGGGCCAATGACCCAAAGACCCAGATATCGGTTTGGGCCAATGACCCAAAGACCCAGATATCGGTATGGGCCAATGACCCAAAGACCCAGATATCGGTTTGGGCCAATGACCCAAAGACCCAGATATCGGTTTGGGCCAATGACCCAGATATCGGTTTGGGCCAATGACCCAAAGACCCAGATATCGGTATGGGCCAATGACCCAAAGACCCAGATATCGGTATGGCCCAATGACCCAAAGACCCAGATATCAGTATCGGGACTGGAAAAGCTGGATCGGTGCATCCCTCCCTTTTCATATACGGATCCTCGAGCAGCAGTGTTTGGTTAAATCCCCACAATTGGAGAAACTAGAGTTTACGTTAAACTCCCAGAATCCCGCTCTTCTGGTTCCTATAAGCGGCGTCCAGTCAGACGTCAGAGAAGTACCCTCGACAGGAAACGCAGTCCTGGAATGAAGCTTTGTAATCTGATATCTTTGAGCATTGTGTTTACTAGTTTGTATGTTGGTTCTCTTGCTGTGGCTGTGTGTTGTTGTTGTTGTTGTTGTTGTTTTAAATGCATGCTGTTTACACTAACTGCTGTGCTTTGTGGCTTTACATGTGTATGTGGGGATAAAAGTTTCTTTCTATCGACACGATTGCTCCAAGTAAAGCAAAATATTCTCCATAGTGAACCATCTTTATCTACATGTCAGTCATCAAATCATTAGATTGTTTTTGCTTATTCCTTAATTCACATGTACGGCTGGTTTGCTTTGCATTATGGGAAACCTTTTTTTTTCTTTTTTGACAAGGCAGCTTTGCAGCTAACGGAGCGCTGAGGTCTCCCAGAGTGTCATTTATTAAAATGTAATTTGGTCCTTGCATTTTAATAAATCACGGTTGTCTTGAAGTCATAATTAATAAAATTCAAAGGAGGTTTTTGGTCCCAGACGTTGTCGTCCTGGTAAAAAGCTTCCGGCTGAAGAGGAAACTCTTCTTTTAAAAAGTAAAGTCACCAGAACGTTAGGAGATCTGATGTTGGACAAACGAACCATTCGTAGGCGTGAGACCTCTGGACTGCGGATGATAAAAACAATGAGTAGAGCGCTGATGCTTTGGTGATAGCTTTGCTGCTTTTGGACCGAGGGCTGCGTTCTGATTGGCTGCTTTTGGACCGAGGGCTGCGCTCTGATTGGCCGCCTTGTCTGTGCAGCCGACGTGACCGCTTGTCTCCCCAGGAGCCCTTCAGCCCGACGGAGGAGCACGTCCTGGTGGTGCGCCTCCTGGTCAAGCACCTGCACGCCTTCTCCAACAGCCTGAAGCCCGACACGCTGACCGCCTCGCCCTCGGCCCACAGCAGCCCGCTGGAGGAGCTCAAGAGGTCGGTCACCATGGTTATAACTTTATAACAACTTAATAACCCACAACTAACGCTCTTTAACAGGTGAAACACCAGGACACAACAGTTTGTGACACTAATAATTGTACATTTATAAAATTACACCACCGAACTGCATGCTGGGTAAAGCTCACCCACTATCACAACAAGAAGAAACTTCGTCGCTGTTTTTTTTTCACCTTCATTCCCCTGGGTCCTAAGTCCCTCCATGTTTAGCATCCTAACACCCTCTATGTACCAACGTACCAACAGCTGCTGGCCAGCGAGCGGTGAACAACAACGGCGGCGATCCTTTTCGCCGTCAATTAATGAAGGTGTTTACTCAAGAAAAAAATACAGTGAAAGCGCCCAAATCATACAAAATACCGTGATATGAATTTTTGGCCATACCGCCCAGTCCTAACATCACTGTAAACGCTCCAGAGTCAGCAAAGAGGCTATCTTCCATCTGTAGTTCCCTGGAGAGATGTTGCAAAGTAACTGGATATAAGATCATGTTTTCCTTTTTTATAAGCGTGCAGAAACGTAATGTAAGAATAGAGAATATTAATATCGGTAGAATCATCATCCATGGTGCTCTTCTACTACATGGCCAAGTCCTGATGAGACTTAAAACTACACGCAAAGTGAATAAAGGATGAAGAGTCATGTTGATAGAAACATGGACTGAAGACAAAATGACTAAAACATCCAGAGCAGAACTCTGTTCCCTTTGAACTCTCCTGGATGTTGATGTTTTCCTGCCCGTCTGTAACGCTCCTCTCCTTCAGGGTGGTGGTGCAGCGCTTCGTGCAGCAGAAGCTCTACCTGTTTCTCCAGCATTGCTTCGGCTACTGGCCCCTGGACGCCTCCTTCAGAGCGGTGGGTCTGAACTAACATTCATTCACTCATGTCGACTATTTACATTGTTTTACGCTTGGAGCTGATGAGTACGACAGTTTGGTTCGTCAATTATGAGTCAAACCGAGCATGAAGCAGGGTACAGGGTTCTTACGGTCATGGAGTTTAAAATGGTTATTTCCAGGCCTGGAAAAGTCCTTGAAAAAAAAAATATATCCCAAAGGTTTAGTAAAAGTCATGTAAATGTGTTATATTCATGTGTTCATGTGTTCATTTACGCCGAGTTTGAAATAATGAATATGCTTTTAAAAGAGACTCAGAATATAAGCAGGCATACATACAGGCATCTATATAAATGTTTATTCTTTTAATCAAACTATTGTCTCATTCATTTGAGTCATTTAAGGTTTACTGTATGCTTTGTATTCTCATTGTTAGTTTAAATACTACATTTACTCACTTTTTACTGTTTACACCCAGATTTCCCTAAATGTTTGTCATGATATTTGGTTTAAAGTCATGGAAAACATTGGTCAGAATGTGTCTGAACCCTGAGGGGAGGCTTTAGGGCGGGGCTACCAGGTGATTGACAGGTCTCTACGTCACGCCTCCTCAGTCCATATATGGTCACTTCCTGTTCTCAAAAAACAACAACCAAGAAATCCATGCAGTCTGTCGTCGTCTCTGCGTTCAGGTGCTGGAGACGTGGCTGAGCTACATCCAGCCGTGGAGATACACGGGCGAGGCCACCGGGTCTCAGCCGGACCAGAACAGAACCGTGCCCGACAAGTGGTGAGTCCGAGTTCCGTCTCCTGGCTGTAATATCCACGCCGTACTCGACGTAACCTCCGGTCTGCGTCTCCTCGCCTCGTCGCCAGGGAGCCGTTCGTCCAGGAGAACCTGCTGATGTTCACCAAGCTCTTCCTGGTGCTGCTGAACCGGGCCGTGAGGACGGACCTGGTGAACGCCAAGAACGCCCTGATGGTCTTCAGGGTGGCCAAAGTGTTCTCTCAGCCCAACCTCGCCGACATGATCCAGAAGGGTGAGGCCGCGAGCGCTGACCAGGCGGTTTTATATCTGTGGTGAAAGAACAATATGTTCATCCAAATGATTTCCCCACAATACACTTTAAGTTCCTTAAATTGTTTTATTAATCTGAGAAGATTTTTATTTATTTTTTTGTTTTAATTTCTAAAGGAGTGTATTTGTAAGTGTAAATTAAACTCAGGAGGTAGTGATGCGCTTCAGCCTCGTGTGGCCGAAATGAGTATCACAACAACAAACTCTAACAAACCGGTAAAGTTTTCCCACTTGTTTCACAGAAGAATAAATATTTAAGGAACTTAGAAAAGTTTATTGTGGTAAAACATTTTTTTTCACCTCTTGAAAAAACAATTTAGACCTGAATTAGTCTTTTCTCACTTGAAAGATTTAAATGTTTTACACATCAAACAAGGATTAAATGAGACGGAAGTCTTGAACTGAGTGATATAAATAATAAATAAGACAACTTTAATAACAATTTAGTGCTGAAAGGACTTTTGATCATGAAACTAATCTGAAAACGTCCCGCTGGGCTCTGAAAATGGATCATTCCCCCTGACCGTTTATAAACCAACCATTAACAACAACACCAGCAGGTTAATAATCCCTATGAAGTTAATCCTGATTTTCAGACAAATGAAGAGACTAGTCCAGCTAACTGGAGCCCCTCCCCCCAGGAGAGCAGCTGTTCCTGGAGCCGGAGCACGTCCTGCACCACCGGCAGCCCCGCGGCTACCTGACGCCCAGCCAAGGCGGCAGCTTCCTGTCCTCGCGGCAGCGGGCGGTGACCGACATGGCGTTCCGGGTGAAGAGCCACGTGTACGCCCTGGAGGGCCAGGACTGCCAGTACAAGCAGATGTTCGGCACCGAGCTCAGAGGAGCGGTGAGTGGTCGCCTGCGGGATCTACTTCCTGGTTCTGGACACTCAAAGCTCTTTTTCCATGGAGATTTGGTTTAAAGTCATGGAAGTTTGGTTTGAAGTCATGGAAATCCATTGGTTAAAATGTGCATGAACCCTACGTGTAAAAAACATTCCTGGTTAACGTCTGCGTCATCGGTTATCTCTGCCGTCGTTCCAGGTCATGAAGTTGATCCAGATAATCGCTCAAGCCAGACAGACGGCCAAGAGGATATCGGACCACTCCAGCGAGGCGGCGGCCGGCGGCTCCTTCCTGTCCTGGTTCGGGATGGGATCCTCCGACCTCGACCGCCACGCGTTCCCCGGGGCCGAGCACGAGGAGAGCGGCGAGTGTTTGAAGAAGACCCACGAGTTCCTGGACAAGGCTCTGGAGAACCTGTGCCAGATCTTCAAGGTGAGGGCCAGGAGCCGTGTGCAGGGTGTTCTATTCATGTGTTCATTTACGCTGAGTTTGAAATATTTAATATGCTTCTAAAAGAAAGACGCTCAAAATATAGGCAGGAAAATGTGGTTAAAAGTCTTGAAATTTGGTTAAAAATCATGGATTTTCACGAAAACGAGAACTTGGTTTAAAGTCGTGTAATCTACTGGTCATGCGTGGCCCTGCGGTTCAAGGCGTGTACGTTGTGTCCTCAGCTGAACCCGGGTCAGCTGGCCCAGCTGCTCTGCAGCCTCGGCTCCTCTCAGGACCTCGGGTCCAGCCGGCTGCTGCCAGACTGCATCATGGGAGAGGACGGCCCGGTGCTGACCGACCTGGGCCGCCAGCAGGTGGGTCTCGAGCCGCCGCTCCAGAGGAGGGCACGCGTTGGAGGGGAAGACTAAGTGTGTGTGTGTGTGTGTGTGTGTGTGTGTGTGTGCAGATCATCAGTGGACTGAGACGGTTTGACATCCAGTACCAAGGAGACCCGGAGCTGCAGCCAATCAGGAGCTACGAGAACGCTCTGCTGGTGCGGCTCTTCTACCGGATCTCCTCCCTGCTCAATGAGAGGGTGAGCTATGAACACATGACTTAGATAGTTAACTGTTTATATCCTCTGCTCAATGAGAGGGTGAGTCATGAACACATGACTTAGATAGTTAACTGTTTATATCCTCTGCTCAATGAGAGGGTGAGCTATGAACACATGACTTAGATATTAACTGTTTACATCCTCTGCTCAATGAGAGGGTGAGTCATGAACACATGGAGTTATGAAAACATGTTTACATCCTCTTCCTCTCCTCCTCTGTGTTCACTTCCTGTTCATCAGTCAGTTTCTCCCCTTGCTGGTCACATGACTGCTGGTCACATGACTGCTGGTCACATGACTGCTGGTCACATGACGTCATAGCGTCACTGAGCTCAGAGTTTAATGTTTTTAACAATCTGGAGAAAGTAAACCGTTCATTTGAGGAGATTTTAAAACACAAAGAATGAAATGTTTCTGATGGAATAAACGCCGTTCAGCTTTTGGTTCTTTCCCGACGCGAGGCGTTCAGGGACCTCACGTTGATCCGGCCACCAGCTGGCGGTCTGTCCCGTGAGCTAACGGGCGTCCGTTTCTCCCACAGTTCGGCGGGCGCATGAACGCGCTGTGCTCTCGCCCGGACCTGCTGGGCCGTCTGGGCCGTCACTTCCTGGCGGATCCCGACTCGTCCTCCGGGACGCCGCCGCCGCAGAGCCCGGCGTCCCGGCGCCGCCGCCGCCGCCGGCCGCGGCTCAGCCTGCGGCCGCTGGCCAGCTACCGGCTGCTGCTGCTGCTGCTGCTGGGCTACGCGCTCGGCGCCGCGCTGGCCTTTAGCCCCGCCTCCAGCACCGTGATCCTGCTCGCCGCCGGCGTCCTGTACGCTCTGCTCACGGCGCTGGTCAGAGACAAGCTGAAGACGCTCTGAGCCCAGCCTCAGAAACTGTTATTATTAAACTGTCTTCATGATCAGTCATGTTTTTATCTGGACTCCACGACTTCAGAGAGCTGCGTGGAAGCATAAAAGCCTCGTGATGTCATCATCAACAACAACAACAACAACAACTACTACTGTCTGAATGTCATCCATGATGTTAAACTTGCCATAATGTGAAGACGTCCCCTCTCTCCTCCTCTCTTCCTCCTCTCTCCTCTCTTTCTCTCTTCCTCCTCTCTCCTCTCTTTCTCTCCTCTCTTCCTCCCCTCTCTCCTCTTCCTCCCCTCTCTCCTCCTCTCTTCCTCCTCTCTTTCTCTCCTCCCTTCTCCCCTCTCTCCTCTTCCTCCCCTCTCTTTCTCTCTTCCTCCTCTCTCCTCTCTTTCTCTCCTCTCTTCCTCCCCTCTCTCCTCCTCTCTCTTATATCACATTAAAGACATTAAATGTGCCATAAAGTGAAGACGTTGAAGACTTTTTTTAGAAATTTTTTAGAAGCTTAAACATGAAATATTTTTGGTCTTTTACGTTTACCGATGGCTTCAGATGATTAATCCATTATCAAAGTGTTTGCTGATAACGTCTCCTGTCACCTAATTGATCACCTGCTGGTGGGTCCTGGTCCCGGTGGGGTCCTGGTCCTGGTCCCGGTGGGGTCCTGGTCCTGGTCCCGGTGGGGTCCTGGTCCCGGTGGGGTCCTGGTCCTGGTCCTGGTGGGGTCCTGGTCCTGGTCCCGGTGGGGTCCTGGTCCTGGTCCTGGTGGGGTCCTGGTCCTGGTCCCGGTGGGGTCCTGGTCCTGGTCCCTGTGGGGTCCCGGTGGGGTCCTGGTGGGTAAACGTCCTGGGCTGGATGAGGATAGTCCTGCTCATGAGGTCTAGTCCTAAAGGGACGTCAGAAGACCGGCTGCTCTTGTGTTCCTGCGTTTGTTCTGATGTTTCCTCGTTAATCCTGTAAATAACCAGAGCGTCTGACTCTCTCTTTGTCCCAAAGACTCAATAAACCGTTTGCACTTGTTTGTAATAACTGGTCTCATGTAGTTATTAATAAGTCTCAAACACTGATGACACATCTGCATGTGAACTTTCCACCTGAAGAGAAAACAGTTTGTCTTTTCTTTAGAGATGGAGCGCCTCGTCATGTGACATCACAGATGGAGCGTCTCGTCATGTGACATCACAGATGGAGCGTCTCGTCATGTGACATCACAGATGGAGCGTCTCGTCATGTGACATCACAGATGGAGCGTCTCGTCATGTGACATCAGATGGAGCGTCTCATCATGTGACATCAGATGGAGCGTCTCGTCATGTGACATCACAGATGGAGCGTCTCGTCATGTGACATCACAGATGGAGCGTCTCGTCATGTGACATCACAGATGGAGCGTCTCGTCATGTGACATCACAGATGGAGCGTCTCGTCATGTGACATCAGAGATGGAGCGTCTCGTCATGTGACATCACAGATGATGATGCTTTTGATGTAAATTTAAGTAAAAACATTTCACTGATCAATCAATACTTTTACTTACTACTGATCATACTTCAATCCAGTTATCGTTATTGAGCAACTCATTCACAAATAACAAGGCAGAGTAGTAAAACAACACAATATAAAATAGCTGCATAGATCTGTGAGAAATGAAAGTAAACAATGTGATAAAGATATAAAAGACCTTTACTAGGTAATTACATTGAAGTGTTTAGCAGCACCAGCAGTAGCTTTAAACTAATTAATTTTAACATTTTGAACTACAAGTTGTTTTTTTACGACTTTATTGAAACAATAACATCTCCGTAAAGTAATTTTAAAAAAAGCTCTGAGAACTACAAGTCCCGCGAGGAGCTGACGTTCTGCCGCGTGACGTCATCTAACGGCGCCCGTTCGCTCGCTCGCTCGCTCGGTGACGTCGCGCGCAGCCGCCGGGAGAAGTTTTTGAAAATAAATGTGACACTTTTTGTTTCTCCTTTTAGTTTTTCTCGATGTTTTCCTCAACCTAACGGCTAACGAAGAGGAGAAGAAAAGAAACACAGATATCGGAAAGTCCTCCGAACGACGAGCTGAGCGGAGAAACACCACCGAAGAAGAAAGAAGAAGAAGACGAAGAAGAAGAAGAAGGTGAGTTGTGACATGAGGCGCGACACGCTGCTGTTTGGGTCCGAGCTCACGCGCACATGAGCGGGGGACGCGGGTTAGCCAGCTAGCTAACGGCTCGTTAGCCGGAGAGCTCCAACGGTCCTCTATGCTGTCTGTCCGCCCGAGAGGGGGCTCCTCTCCCGGCTGTCTGTCCCAGAGACCACGGGGACATGTCCCAGCTGTCTGTCTGTCTGTTTACCTGTCTGTCTCTCTGTCTGTCTGTTTACCTGTCTCTCTGTCTGTCCCAGAGACTACGGGGACATGTCCCAGCTGTCTGTCTGTTTACCTGTCTGTCTCTCTGTCTGTCTGTGTCTCTGTCTGGCTGTTTACCTGTCTAACGTGTGTGTGTGTGTGTGTGTGTGTGTGTGTGTGTGTGTCTGTCTGTCTGTCTGTCTCTCTCTGTTTACCTGTCTATCTATCTGTGTCTCTGTCTGTCTCTCTAACGCTACCTGTCTGTCTGTTTGTTTACCTGTCTGTCTGTGTGTCTGTCTATCTAACGCTACCTGTCTGTCTGATGCCTCAGGGAAGAGACATATAATATAGTAATATAGTGTGTATATATAATATACTACATTGTGTGTGTGTGTGTGTGTGTGTATATACATATATATATGTATGTATGTATGTATGTATGTATGTATGTATATATATATATATATATATATATATATATATATATATATATATATATATATATATAATTTTAATATAACACATCATTATTATTGGATTATATAATCTTCAACTTTAAACATAGACTTTTAATAATAAAGTAAATAAATATAGTGGAGTCATAGGAGTACAGTATTGGCTTCATCTCTTTATCTTTATGTGTTTAACTTTATTTACAGGATCTCTGCCACCTTTTTATCATCATTGTGATTTATATTTAATTATAAAACAAATATTCCTCCGTTTAATTTATTGAAGCAGCTTTTAATCTTTTTCTCTTTTTTTTAAGTGTGACCTGCTGATTCTGATTTTTATTTATTTTTCAGAATTATGATTGACGGCAAACGCAAACTTTTCTTTGATGGAAAATTAAATTGTATGTTCAGAGATATCGGAGGAAATATTATATTGTGTGAATGGTCGACCTATTATAGAGATTCAACTATGTATTATCTATCTAATACTATGTGTTTATTTATACAACACTTTTATGAATCAATTCTATTTATAGGTGTATTATATTGTGTTATATTATATTACAGTATATTATATAATGCATTATATCATATTAAGTGGAGAGTCGGACAGAAGAAAACAAGCAAACAGACGCTAGTCATAAAGCATAAAGTACCTCCTAACGTCCTTTCCTAACCACTTGTCCTTGACCTCTGTGGAAAACGTCACAGGAAAGAAGGGAAGGAGACTTCATGAGGAGTTAGGAAACGACAACGCAGAGTTTAGAGGATCAGACTTTCACTAATGACTAATATTACTTTATTAACATAAACATGTTCATATATTACTTTATTAACATAAACATGTTCATATATTACTTTATTAACATAAACATGTTCATATATTACTTTATTAATATAAACATGTTCATATATTACTTTATTAACATAAACATGTTCATATATTACTTTATTAACATAAACATGTTCATATATTACTTTATTAACATAAACATGGTTCATATATTACTTTATTAATATAAACATGTTCATATATTACTTTATTAATATAAACATGTTCATATATTACTTTATTAATATAAACAACCTGTTCATATATTACTTTATTAACATAAACAACCTGTTCATATATTACTTTATTAATATAAACATGTTCATATATTACTTTATTAACATAAACATGTTCATATATTACTTTATTAATATAAACATGTTCATATATTACTTTATTAATATAAACAACCTGTTCATATATTACTTTAACATAAACAACCTGTTCATATATTACTTTATTAACATAAACAACCTGTTCATATATTACTTTATTAATATAAACAACATGTTCATATATTACTTTATTAATATAAACATGTTCATATATTACTTTATTAATATAAACAACCTGTTCATATATTACTTTATTAATATAAACATGTTCATATATTACTTTATTAATATAAACATGTTCATATATTACTTTATTAACATAAACATGTTCATATATTACTTTATTAACATAAACATGTTCATATATTACTTTATTAACATAAACATGTTCATATATTACTTTATTAACATGATAACTTGATAGTTTTCCAGCCGGTTTAACAGATTATTGAAAGTATTCCCACGTTATGCTAACGGTTATTTACATGATCTGCGTTTGTCTTCATGATCGTTTGTTCTCGTGAACGGCCGAATGATACGTCACTTTAAACGTTGACGCCGCAAGGAATTGTGGGTCGGCATTATCTCCTTTCCTTTGGTAAAGGAAGGTCCAGTGGTTCCTATGCTAAAGGAGCTAAGTTAGGAAGCATTGAAGCTCCTTTCCTTTCCTCTAGAGAATTCAACCTTCACTTATCATGGCGGCCTCTGAGGTCCTTCAGGTCATTTCACCAGAAAGGACTATTCCACTGCAGCCCTGGATTCAGGAATCCTCCTCACTTCTCCTCCTCCTCCCCCTCCTCCCCCTCCAGGCATCATGTCTTCCCCAGAAGAAGAAGAAGGGCAGTCGTCTGGCGTGTCGGTCGCCATGTCGGTGGACTCGAAGGCGGAGCTCGCCGCCCTGCTGGACGAATGGGAGGAGGCGCAGCAGGGCACCACGGAGAGGCTGGTGCTCATCCTCACCAAGTGAGCGCTTTGGTTTCACTCACGCCGGGGCGTCCTGGTAGTGTCTCACCTCTCCTGTCTCATGTCTCACCTCTTCTGTCTCATGTCTCACCTCTTCTATGTCTCACCTCTTCTATGTCTCATGTCTCACCTCTTCTATGTCTCATGTCTCACCTCTTCTATGTCTCATGTCTCACCTCTTCTATGTCTCATGTCTCACCTCTTCTATGTCTCATGTCTCACCTCTTCTGTCTCATGTCTCACCTCTTCTATGTCTCATGTCTCACCTCTTCTATGTCTCATGTCTCACCTCTTCTATGTCTCATGTCTCATGTCTCACCTCTTCTATGTCTCATGTCTCTTGTCTCATCTCTTCTATGTCTCATGTCTCACCTCTTCTATGTCTCATGTCTCATGTCTCACCTCTTCTGTCTCATGTCTCACCTCTTCTATGTCTCATGTCTCATCTCTTCTATGTCTCATGTCTCACCTCTTCTATGTCTCATGTCTCATCTCTTCTATGTCTCATGTCTCATCTCTTCTATGTCTCATGTCTCATGTCTCACCTCTTCTATGTCTCATGTCTCACCTCTTCTATGTCTCATGTCTCACCTCTTCTATGTCTCATGTCTCACCTCTTCTATGTCTCATGTCTCACCTCTTCTATGTCTCATGTCTCACCTCTTCTATGTCTCATGTCTCACCTCTTCTATGTCTCATGTCTCATGTCTCACCTCTTCTATGTCTCATGTCTCACCTCTTCTATGTCTCATGTCTCACCTCTTCTATGTCTCATGTCTCATCTCTTCTATGTCTCATGTCTCATGTCTCACCTCTTCTATGTCTCATGTCTCACCTCTTCTATGTCTCATGTCTCACCTCTTCTATGTCTCATGTCTCACCTCTTCTATGTCTCATGTCTCACCTCTTCTATGTCTCATGTCTCACCTCTTCTATGTCTCATGTCTCACCTCTTCTATGTCTCATGTCTCACCTCTTCTATGTCTCACCTCTTCTATGTCTCATGTCTCACCTCTTCTATGTCTCACCTCTTCTATGTCTCATGTCTCACCTCTTCTATGTCTCATGTCTCACCTCTTCTATGTCTCATGTCTCACCTCTTCTATGTCTCATGTCTCATGTCTCACCTCTTCTATGTCTCATGTCTCATCTCTTCTATGTCTCATGTCTCATCTCTTCTATGTCTCATGTCTCATCTCTTCTATGTCTCATGTCTCACCTCTTCTATGTCTCACCTCTTCTATGTCTCATGTCTCACCTCTTCTATGTCTCATGTCTCACCTCTTCTATGTCTCATGTCTCACCTCTTCTATGTCTCATGTCTCATGTCTCACCTCTTCTATGTCTCATGTCTCATCTCTTCTATGTCTCATGTCTCATCTCTTCTATGTCTCATGTCTCATCTCTTCTATGTCTCATGTCTCACCTCTTCTATGTCTCACCTCTTCTATGTCTCATGTCTCACCTCTTCTATGTCTCATGTCTCACCTCTTCTATGTCTCATGTCTCATCTCTTCTATGTCTCATGTCTCACCTCTTCTATGTCTCATGTCTCACCTCTTCTATGTCTCACCTCTTCTATGTCTCATGTCTCACCTCTTCTATGTCTCATGTCTCACCTCTTCTATGTCTCACCTCTTCTATGTCTCATGTCTCACCTCTTCTATGTCTCATGTCTCACCTCTTCTATGTCTCATGTCTCATCTCTTCTATGTCTCATGTCTCACCTCTTCTATGTCTCATGTCTCACCTCTTCTATGTCTCATGTCTCACCTCTTCTATGTCTCATGTCTCACCTCTTCTATGTCTCATGTCTCACCTCTTCTATGTCTCATGTCTCACCTCTTCTATGTCTCATGTCTCACCTCTTCTATGTCTCATGTCTCACCTCTTCTATGTCTCATGTCTCACCTCTTCTATGTCTCATGTCTCACCTCTTCTATGTCTCACCTCTTCTATGTCTCATGTCTCACCTCTTCTATGTCTCACCTCTTCTATGTCTCATGTCTCACCTCTTCTATGTCTCATGTCTCACCTCTTCTATGTCTCATGTCTCACCTCTTCTATGTCTCATGTCTCACCTCTTCTATGTCTCATGTCTCATGTCTCACCTCTTCTATGTCTCATGTCTCATCTCTTCTATGTCTCATGTCTCATCTCTTCTATGTCTCATGTCTCACCTCTTCTATGTCTCATGTCTCACCTCTTCTATGTCTCACCTCTTCTATGTCTCATGTCTCACCTCTTCTATGTCTCATGTCTCACCTCTTCTATGTCTCATGTCTCATGTCTCACCTCTTCTATGTCTCATGTCTCACCTCTTCTATGTCTCATGTCTCACCTCTTCTATGTCTCATGTCTCACCTCTTCTATGTCTCATGTCTCACCTCTTCTATGTCTCATGTCTCACCTCTTCTATGTCTCATGTCTCACCTCTTCTATGTCTCATGTCTCACCTCTTCTATGTCTCATGTCTCACCTCTTCTATGTCTCATGTCTCATCTCTTCTATGTCTCATGTCTCACCTCTTCTATGTCTCATGTCTCACCTCTTCTATGTCTCATGTCTCACCTCTTCTATGTCTCATGTCTCACCTCTTCTATGTCTCATGTCTCATCTCTTCTATGTCTCATGTCTCACCTCTTCTATGTCTCATGTCTCACCTCTTCTATGTCTCATGTCTCACCTCTTCTATGTCTCACCTCTTCTATGTCTCATGTCTCACCTCTTCTATGTCTCACCTCTTCTATGTCTCATGTCTCACCTCTTCTATGTCTCATGTCTCACCTCTTCTATGTCTCATGTCTCACCTCTTCTATGTCTCATGTCTCACCTCTTCTATGTCTCATGTCTCACCTCTTCTATGTCTCACCTCTTCTATGTCTCATGTCTCATGTCTCACCTCTTCTATGTCTCATGTCTCACCTCTTCTATGTCTCATGTCTCATCTCTTCTATGTCTCATGTCTCACCTCTTCTATGTCTCATGTCTCACCTCTTCTATGTCTCATGTCTCACCTCTTCTATGTCTCACCTCTTCTATGTCTCATGTCTCATCTCTTCTATGTCTCATGTCTCATCTCTTCTATGTCTCACCTCTTCTATGTCTCATGTCTCACCTCTTCTATGTCTCACCTCTTCTATGTCTCATGTCTCACCTCTTCTATGTCTCATGTCTCACCTCTTCTATGTCTCATGTCTCATCTCTTCTATGTCTCATGTCTCACCTCTTCTATGTCTCATGTCTCATCTCTTCTATGTCTCATGTCTCACCTCTTCTATGTCTCATGTCTCATCTCTTCTATGTCTCATGTCTCATCTCTTCTATGTCTCATGTCTCATCTCTTCTATGTCTCATGTCTCACCTCTTCTATGTCTCATGTCTCATCTCTTCTATGTCTCATGTCTCACCTCTTCTATGTCTCACCTCTTCTATGTCTCATGTCTCACCTCTTCTATGTCTCACCTCTTCTATGTCTCATGTCTCACCTCTTCTATGTCTAATGTCTCACCTCTTCTATGTCTCATGTCTCACCTCTTCTATGTCTCATGTCTCACCTCTTCTATGTCTCATGTCTCACCTCTTCTATGTCTCATGTCTCACCTCTTCTATGTCTCATGTCTCACCTCTTCTATGTCTCACCTCTTCTATGTCTCATGTCTCACCTCTTCTATGTCTCACCTCTTCTATGTCTCATGTCTCACCTCTTCTATGTCTCATGTCTCACCTCTTCTATGTCTCATGTCTCACCTCTTCTATGTCTCATGTCTCACCTCTTCTATGTCTCATGTCTCATCTCTTCTATGTCTCATGTCTCATCTCTTCTATGTCTCATGTCTCATGTCTCATCTCTTCTATGTCTCATGTCTCACCTCTTCTATGTCTCATGTCTCACCTCTTCTATGTCTCATGTCTCACCTCTTCTATGTCTCATGTCTCACCTCTTCTATGTCTCATGTCTCATGTCTAATCTCTTCTATGTCTCATGTCTCACCTCTTCTATGTCTCATGTCTCACCTCTTCTATGTCTCATGTCTCATGTCTCACCTCTTCTATGTCTCATGTCTCATGTCTCATCTCTTCTATGTCTCATGTCTCACCTCTTCTATGTCTCATGTCTCATGTCTCACCTCTTCTATGTCTCATGTCTCATGTCTCATCTCTTCTATGTCTCATGTCTCACCTCTTCTATGTCTCATGTCTCATGTCTCATGTCTCACCTCTTCTATGTCTCATGTCTCATGTCTCATGTCTCATCTCTTCTATGTCTCATGTCTCACCTCTTCTATGTCTCATGTCTCATGTCTCACCTCTTCTATGTCTCATGTCTCACCTCTTCTATGTCTCATGTCTCACCTCTTCTATGTCTCATGTCTCATCTCTTCTATGTCTCATGTCTCATCTCTTCTATGTCTCATGTCTCACCTCTTCTATGTCTCATGTCTCATGTCTCACCTCTTCTATGTCTCATGTCTCATGTCTCATCTCTTCTATGTCTCATGTCTCACCTCTTCTATGTCTCATGTCTCATGTCTCATGTCTCACCTCTTCTATGTCTCATGTCTCATGTCTCATGTCTCATCTCTTCTATGTCTCATGTCTCACCTCTTCTATGTCTCATGTCTCATGTCTCACCTCTTCTATGTCTCACCTCTTCTATGTCTCATGTCTCATGTCTCACCTCTTCTATGTCTCATGTCTCATGTCTCATGTCTCACCTCTTCTATGTCTCATGTCTCACCTCTTCTATGTCTCATGTCTCATCTCTTCTATGTCTCATGTCTCACCTCTTCTATGTCTCATGTCTCACCTCTTCTATGTCTCACCTCTTCTATGTCTCATGTCTCACCTCTTCTATGTCTCATGTCTCACCTCTTCTATGTCTCATGTCTCACCTCTTCTATGTCTCATGTCTCATGTCTCACCTCTTCTATGTCTCATGTCTCATCTCTTCTATGTCTCATGTCTCATGTCTCACCTCTTCTATGTCTCATGTCTCACCTCTTCTATGTCTCATGTCTCACCTCTTCTATGTCTCATGTCTCACCTCTTCTATGTCTCATGTCTCACCTCTTCTATGTCTCATGTCTCACCTCTTCTATGTCTCACCTCTTCTATGTCTCATGTCTCATGTCTCACCTCTTCTATGTCTCATGTCTCATGTCTCACCTCTTCTGTCTCATGTCTCACCTCTTCTATGTCTCATGTCTCACCTCTTCTATGTCTCATGTCTCATGTCTCACCTCTTCTATGTCTCATGTCTCATCTCTTCTATGTCTCATGTCTCATCTCTTCTATGTCTCATGTCTCACCTCTTCTATGTCTCATGTCTCACCTCTTCTATGTCTCATGTCTCATGTCTCACCTCTTCTATGTCTCATGTCTCTTGTCTCATCTCTTCTATGTCTCATGTCTCACCTCTTCTATGTCTCATGTCTCATGTCTCACCTCTTCTGTCTCATGTCTCACCTCTTCTATGTCTCATGTCTCATCTCTTCTATGTCTCATGTCTCATCTCTTCTATGTCTCATGTCTCATGTCTCACCTCTTCTATGTCTCATGTCTCACCTCTTCTATGTCTCATGTCTCACCTCTTCTATGTCTCATGTCTCACCTCTTCTATGTCTCATGTCTCACCTCTTCTATGTCTCATGTCTCACCTCTTCTATGTCTCATGTCTCACCTCTTCTATGTCTCATGTCTCACCTCTTCTATGTCTCATGTCTCACCTCTTCTATGTCTCATGTCTCACCTCTTCTATGTCTCATGTCTCACCTCTTCTATGTCTCACCTCTTCTATGTCTCATGTCTCACCTCTTCTATGTCTCATGTCTCACCTCTTCTATGTCTCATGTCTCACCTCTTCTATGTCTCATGTCTCATCTCTTCTATGTCTCATGTCTCACCTCTTCTATGTCTCATGTCTCATCTCTTCTATGTCTCATGTCTCATCTCTTCTATGTCTCATGTCTCATCTCTTCTATGTCTCATGTCTCACCTCTTCTATGTCTCATGTCTCACCTCTTCTATGTCTCATGTCTCACCTCTTCTATGTCTCATGTCTCATCTCTTCTATGTCTCATGTCTCATCTCTTCTATGTCTCATGTCTCATCTCTTCTATGTCTCATGTCTCACCTCTTCTATGTCTCACCTCTTCTATGTCTCATGTCTCACCTCTTCTATGTCTCACCTCTTCTATGTCTCATGTCTCACCTCTTCTATGTCTCACCTCTTCTATGTCTCATGTCTCATGTCTCATCTCTTCTATGTCTCATGTCTCACCTCTTCTATGTCTCATGTCTCACCTCTTCTATGTCTCATGTCTCACCTCTTCTATGTCTCACCTCTTCTATGTCTCATGTCTCACCTCTTCTATGTCTCACCTCTTCTATGTCTCATGTCTCACCTCTTCTATGTCTCACCTCTTCTATGTCTCATGTCTCATCTCTTCTATGTCTCATGTCTCACCTCTTCTATGTCTCATGTCTCACCTCTTCTATGTCTCATGTCTCACCTCTTCTATGTCTCATGTCTCACCTCTTCTATGTCTCATGTCTCACCTCTTCTATGTCTCATGTCTCACCTCTTCTATGTCTCATGTCTCACCTCTTCTATGTCTCATGTCTCACCTCTTCTATGTCTCATGTCTCATCTCTTCTATGTCTCATGTCTCACCTCTTCTATGTCTCATGTCTCATCTCTTCTATGTCTCATGTCTCACCTCTTCTATGTCTCATGTCTCACCTCTTCTATGTCTCATGTCTCACCTCTTCTATGTCTCATGTCTCACCTCTTCTATGTCTCACCTCTTCTATGTCTCATGTCTCACCTCTTCTATGTCTCACCTCTTCTATGTCTCATGTCTCACCTCTTCTATGTCTCATGTCTCACCTCTTCTATGTCTCATGTCTCACCTCTTCTATGTCTCATGTCTCACCTCTTCTATGTCTCATGTCTCACCTCTTCTATGTCTCATGTCTCACCTCTTCTATGTCTCATGTCTCATCTCTTCTATGTCTCATGTCTCATGTCTCATCTCTTCTGTCTCATGTCTCACCTCTTCTATGTCTCATGTCTCACCTCTTCTATGTCTCATGTCTCACCTCTTCTATGTCTCATGTCTCATCTCTTCTATGTCTCATGTCTCATCTCTTCTATGTCTCATGTCTCATGTCTCATCTCTTCTATGTCTCATGTCTCACCTCTTCTATGTCTCATGGCTCATGTCTAATCTCTTCTATGTCTCATGTCTCACCTCTTCTATGTCTCATGTCTCACCTCTTCTATGTCTCATGTCTCACCTCTTCTATGTCTCATGTCTCATCTCTTCTATGTCTCATGTCTCACCTCTTCTATGTCTCACCTCTTCTATGTCTCATGTCTCACCTCTTCTATGTCTCACCTCTTCTATGTCTCATGTCTCACCTCTTCTATGTCTCACCTCTTCTATGTCTCATGTCTCACCTCTTCTATGTCTCATGTCTCACCTCTTCTATGTCTCATGTCTCACCTCTTCTATGTCTCATGTCTCATCTCTTCTATGTCTCATGTCTCATGTCTCATCTCTTCTATGTCTCATGTCTCACCTCTTCTATGTCTCATGTCTCACCTCTTCTATGTCTCATGTCTCACCTCTTCTATGTCTCATGTCTCATCTCTTCTATGTCTCATGTCTCATCTCTTCTATGTCTCATGTCTCATGTCTCATCTCTTCTATGTCTCATGTCTCACCTCTTCTATGTCTCATGTCTCATGTCTAATCTCTTCTATGTCTCATGTCTCACCTCTTCTATGTCTCATGTCTCACCTCTTCTATGTCTCATGTCTCACCTCTTCTATGTCTCATGTCTCATGTCTCACCTCTTCTATGTCTCATGTCTCATCTCTTCTATGTCTCATGTCTCACCTCTTCTATGTCTCATGTCTCATGTCTCACCTCTTCTATGTCTCATGTCTCATGTCTCACCTCTTCTATGTCTCATGTCTCATGTCTCATGTCTCACCTCTTCTATGTCTCATGTCTCATGTCTCACCTCTTCTATGTCTCATGTCTCACCTCTTCTATGTCTCACCTCTTCTATGTCTCATGTCTCATGTCTCACCTCTTCTATGTCTCATGTCTCACCTCTTCTATGTCTCATGTCTCACCTCTTCTATGTCTCATGTCTCATGTCTCACCTCTTCTATGTCTCATGTCTCATCTCTTCTATGTCTCATGTCTCATGTCTCACCTCTTCTATGTCTCATGTCTCACCTCTTCTATGTCTCATGTCTCACCTCTTCTATGTCTCATGTCTCACCTCTTCTATGTCTCATGTCTCACCTCTTCTATGTCTCATGTCTCACCTCTTCTATGTCTCACCTCTTCTATGTCTCATGTCTCATGTCTCACCTCTTCTATGTCTCATGTCTCATGTCTCACCTCTTCTGTCTCATGTCTCACCTCTTCTATGTCTCATGTCTCACCTCTTCTATGTCTCATGTCTCATGTCTCACCTCTTCTATGTCTCATGTCTCATCTCTTCTATGTCTCATGTCTCATCTCTTCTATGTCTCATGTCTCACCTCTTCTATGTCTCATGTCTCACCTCTTCTATGTCTCATGTCTCATGTCTCACCTCTTCTATGTCTCATGTCTCTTGTCTCATCTCTTCTATGTCTCATGTCTCACCTCTTCTATGTCTCATGTCTCATGTCTCACCTCTTCTGTCTCATGTCTCACCTCTTCTATGTCTCATGTCTCATCTCTTCTATGTCTCATGTCTCATCTCTTCTATGTCTCATGTCTCATGTCTCACCTCTTCTATGTCTCATGTCTCACCTCTTCTATGTCTCATGTCTCACCTCTTCTATGTCTCATGTCTCACCTCTTCTATGTCTCATGTCTCACCTCTTCTATGTCTCATGTCTCACCTCTTCTATGTCTCATGTCTCACCTCTTCTATGTCTCATGTCTCACCTCTTCTATGTCTCATGTCTCACCTCTTCTATGTCTCATGTCTCACCTCTTCTATGTCTCACCTCTTCTATGTCTCATGTCTCACCTCTTCTATGTCTCATGTCTCACCTCTTCTATGTCTCATGTCTCACCTCTTCTATGTCTCATGTCTCATCTCTTCTATGTCTCATGTCTCACCTCTTCTATGTCTCATGTCTCATCTCTTCTATGTCTCATGTCTCATCTCTTCTATGTCTCATGTCTCATCTCTTCTATGTCTCATGTCTCACCTCTTCTATGTCTCATGTCTCACCTCTTCTATGTCTCATGTCTCACCTCTTCTATGTCTCATGTCTCATCTCTTCTATGTCTCATGTCTCATCTCTTCTATGTCTCATGTCTCATCTCTTCTATGTCTCATGTCTCACCTCTTCTATGTCTCACCTCTTCTATGTCTCATGTCTCACCTCTTCTATGTCTCACCTCTTCTATGTCTCATGTCTCACCTCTTCTATGTCTCACCTCTTCTATGTCTCATGTCTCATGTCTCACCTCTTCTATGTCTCATGTCTCATGTCTCATCTCTTCTATGTCTCATGTCTCACCTCTTCTATGTCTCATGTCTCATCTCTTCTATGTCTCATGTCTCACCTCTTCTATGTCTCATGTCTCACCTCTTCTATGTCTCATGTCTCACCTCTTCTATGTCTCATGTCTCACCTCTTCTATGTCTCATGTCTCACCTCTTCTATGTCTCATGTCTCACCTCTTCTATGTCTCATGTCTCACCTCTTCTATGTCTCATGTCTCACCTCTTCTATGTCTCATGTCTCACCTCTTCTATGTCTCATGTCTCATCTCTTCTATGTCTCATGTCTCACCTCTTCTATGTCTCATGTCTCACCTCTTCTATGTCTCATGTCTCACCTCTTCTATGTCTCATGTCTCATCTCTTCTATGTCTCATGTCTCACCTCTTCTATGTCTCACCTCTTCTATGTCTCATGTCTCACCTCTTCTATGTCTCACCTCTTCTATGTCTCATGTCTCACCTCTTCTATGTCTCATGTCTCACCTCTTCTATGTCTCATGTCTCACCTCTTCTATGTCTCATGTCTCACCTCTTCTATGTCTCATGTCTCACCTCTTCTATGTCTCATGTCTCATCTCTTCTATGTCTCATGTCTCATGTCTCATCTCTTCTGTCTCATGTCTCACCTCTTCTATGTCTCATGTCTCACCTCTTCTATGTCTCATGTCTCACCTCTTCTATGTCTCATGTCTCATCTCTTCTATGTCTCATGTCTCATCTCTTCTATGTCTCATGTCTCATGTCTCATCTCTTCTATGTCTCATGTCTCACCTCTTCTATGTCTCATGGCTCATGTCTAATCTCTTCTATGTCTCATGTCTCACCTCTTCTATGTCTCATGTCTCACCTCTTCTATGTCTCATGTCTCACCTCTTCTATGTCTCATGTCTCATCTCTTCTATGTCTCATGTCTCACCTCTTCTATGTCTCACCTCTTCTATGTCTCATGTCTCACCTCTTCTATGTCTCACCTCTTCTATGTCTCATGTCTCACCTCTTCTATGTCTCACCTCTTCTATGTCTCATGTCTCACCTCTTCTATGTCTCATGTCTCACCTCTTCTATGTCTCATGTCTCACCTCTTCTATGTCTCATGTCTCATCTCTTCTATGTCTCATGTCTCATGTCTCATCTCTTCTATGTCTCATGTCTCACCTCTTCTATGTCTCATGTCTCACCTCTTCTATGTCTCATGTCTCACCTCTTCTATGTCTCATGTCTCATCTCTTCTATGTCTCATGTCTCACCTCTTCTATGTCTCATGTCTCACCTCTTCTATGTCTCATGTCTCACCTCTTCTATGTCTCATGTCTCATCTCTTCTATGTCTCATGTCTCACCTCTTCTATGTCTCATGTCTCATGTCTAATCTCTTCTATGTCTCATGTCTCACCTCTTCTATGTCTCATGTCTCACCTCTTCTATGTCTCATGTCTCACCTCTTCTATGTCTCATGTCTCATGTCTCACCTCTTCTATGTCTCATGTCTCATCTCTTCTATGTCTCATGTCTCACCTCTTCTATGTCTCATGTCTCATGTCTCACCTCTTCTATGTCTCATGTCTCATGTCTCACCTCTTATATGTCTCATGTCTCATGTCTCATGTCTCACCTCTTCTATGTCTCATGTCTCATGTCTCACCTCTTCTATGTCTCATGTCTCACCTCTTCTATGTCTCACCTCTTCTATGTCTCATGTCTCATGTCTCACCTCTTCTATGTCTCATGTCTCATGTCTCACCTCTTCTATGTCTCATGTCTCATGTCTCATGTCTCACCTCTTCTATGTCTCATGTCTCATGTCTCACCTCTTCTATGTCTCATGTCTCACCTCTTCTATGTCTCACCTCTTCTATGTCTCATGTCTCATCTCTTCTATGTCTCATGTCTCACCTCTTCTATGTCTCATGTCTCATCTCTTCTGTCTCATGTCTCATGTCTCACCTCTTCTATGTCTCATGTCTCACCTCTTCTATGTCTCATGTCTCACCTCTTCTATGTCTCATGTCTCACCTCTTCTATGTCTCATGTCTCACCTCTTCTATGTCTCATGTCTCACCTCTTCTGTCTCACCTCTTCTATGTCTCATGTCTCATGTCTCACCTCTTCTATGTCTCATGTCTCACCTCTTCTGTCTCATGTCTCACCTCTTCTATGTCTCATGTCTCATCTCTTCTATGTCTCATGTCTCATCTCTTCTATGTCTCATGTCTCACCTCTTCTATGTCTCATGTCTCACCTCTTCTATGTCTCATGTCTCATGTCTCACCTCTTCTATGTCTCATGTCTCATGTCTCATCTCTTCTATGTCTCATGTCTCACCTCTTCTATGTCTCATGTCTCATGTCTCACCTCTTCTATGTCTCATGTCTCATGTCTCACCTCTTCTGTCTCATGTCTCACCTCTTCTATGTCTCATGTCTCATCTCTTCTATGTCTCATGTCTCATCTCTTCTATGTCTCATGTCTCATGTCTCACCTCTTCTATGTCTCATGTCTCACCTCTTCTGTCTCATGTCTCACCTCTTCTATGTCTCATGTCTCATCTCTTCTATGTCTCATGTCTCATCTCTTCTATGTCTCATGTCTCATCTCTTCTATGTCTCATGTCTCACCTCTTCTATGTCTCATGTCTCACCTCTTCTATGTCTCATGTCTCACCTCTTCTATGTCTCATGTCTCATCTCTTCTATGTCTCATGTCTCATCTCTTCTATGTCTCATGTCTCATGTCTCACCTCTTCTATGTCTCATGTCTCATCTCTTCTATGTCTCATGTCTCATCTCTTCTATGTCTCATGTCTCATCTCTTCTATGTCTCATGTCTCACCTCTTCTATGTCTCATGTCTCATGTCTCATCTCTTCTATGTCTCATGTCTCATCTCTTCTATGTCTCATGTCTCACCTCTTCTATGTCTCATGTCTCACCTCTTCTATGTCTCATGTCTCACCTCTTCT
The DNA here is from genome assembly GCA_038501785.1 of Myoxocephalus aenaeus. NCBI lineage: Eukaryota > Metazoa > Chordata > Actinopteri > Perciformes > Cottidae > Myoxocephalus > Myoxocephalus aenaeus. Next base: position 88,029 of record JBAMJR010000421.1, on the reverse strand, counting down.
ATGTCTCATGTCTCATCTCTTCTATGTCTCATGTCTCATCTCTTCTATGTCTCATGTCTCATCTCTTCTATGTCTCATGTCTCATGTCTTCTATGTCTCATGTCTCACCTCTTCTATGTCTCATGTCTCATCTCTTCTATGTCTCATGTCTCATGTCTCATCTCTTCTATGTCTCATGTCTCATCTCTTCTATGTCTCATGTCTCATCTCTTCTATGTCTCATGTCTCATCTCTTCTATGTCTCATGTCTCACCTCTTCTATGTCTCATGTCTCACCTCTTCTATGTCTCATGTCTCATCTCTTCTATGTCTCATGTCTCATCTCTTCTGTCTCATGTCTCACCTCTTCTATGTCTCATGTCTCACCTCTTCTGTCTCATGTCTCACCTCTTCTGTCTCATGTCTCACCTCTTCTATGTCTCATGTCTCATCTCTTCTATGTCTCATGTCTCATCTCTTCTATGTCTCATGTCTCACCTCTTCTATGTCTCATGTCTCACCTCTTCTATGTCTCATGTCTCATCTCTTCTATGTCTCATGTCTCATCTCTTCTATGTCTCATGTCTCATCTCTTCTATGTCTCATGTCTCACCTCTTCTATGTCTCATGTCTCATGTCTCACCTCTTCTATGTCTCATGTCTCACCTCTTCTATGTCTCATGTCTCACCTCTTCTGTCTCATGTCTCACCTCTTCTATGTCTCATGTCTCATGTCTCATCTCTTCTATGTCTCATGTCTCACCTCTTCTGTCTCATGTCTCATGTCTCATGTCTCACCTCTTCTATGTCTCATGTCTCATGTCTCACCTCTTCTATGTCTCATGTCTCATGTCTCACCTCTTCCATGTCTCACCTCTTCTATGTCTCATGTCTCACCTCTTCTATGTCTCATCTCATCTTTCTCATCTTTCTTGTGTCTCCTACAGAATCTCTGAGCTGATTGAACGGGAGACAGGAGAATATCACAAAGTGGATCCTGATCCGTTTGACGACCGTCATCCAGGTCCTCGTCCATGTCTTCTATTGTAGTCTCTCAAACCCACCTGTAGTCTCTCAAGCCCACCTGTAGTAGTCTCTAAAGCCCACCTGTAGTCTCTCTCAAGCCCACCTGTAGTAGTCTCTCAAGCCCACCTGTAGTAGTCTCTCAAGCCCACCTGTAGTCTCTGTAGCCCACCTGTAGTAGTCTCTCAAGCCCACCTGTAGTAGTCTCTATAGCCCACCTGTAGTAGTCTCTATAGCCCACCTGTAGTAGTCTCTATAGCCCACCTGTAGTCTCTATAGCCCACCTGTAGTCTCTATAGCCCACCTGTAGTAGTCTCTATAGCCCACCTGTAGTAGTCTCTATAGCCCACCTGTAGTCTCTATAGCCCACCTGTAGTAGTCTCTATAGCCCACCTGTAGTAGTCTCTATAGCCCACCTGTAGTAGTCTCTATAGCCCACCTGTAGTCTAAAAAGCCCACCTGTAGTCTAAAAAGCCCACCTGTAGTAGTCTCTATAGCCCACCTGTAGTCTAAAAAGCCCACCTGTAGTAGTCTCTATAGCCCACCTGTAGTCTAAAAAGCCCACCTGTAGTAGTCTCTATAGCCCACCTGTAGTCTCTATAGCCCACCTGTAGTAGTCTCTATAGCCCACCTGTAGTCTAAAAAGCCCACCTGTAGTAGTCTCTATAGCCCACCTGTAGTCTAAAAAGCCCACCTGTAGTCTAAAGCCCACCTGTAGTCTAAAAAGCCCACCTGTAGTCTAAAAAGCCCACCTGTAGTAGTCTCTCTCAAGCCCACCTGTAGTCTCTATAGCCCACCTGTAGTCTCTATAGCCCACCTGTAGTAGTCTCTATAGCCCACCTGTAGTAGTCTCTATAGCCCACCTGTAGTCTCTATAGCCCACCTGTAGTAGTCTCTATAGCCCACCTGTAGTCTAAAAAGCCCACCTGTAGTAGTCTCTATAGCCCACCTGTAGTCTAAAAAGCCCACCTGTAGTAGTCTCTATAGCCCACCTGTAGTCTCTATAGCCCACCTGTAGTCTCTATAGCCCACCTGTAGTAGTCTCTAAAGCCCACCTGTAGTCTAAAAAGCCCACCTGTAGTAGTCTCTATAGCCCACCTGTAGTCTAAAAAGCCCACCTGTAGTCTAAAGCCCACCTGTAGTCTAAAAAGCCCACCTGTAGTCTAAAGCCCACCTGTAGTCTAAAAAGCCCACCTGTAGTAGTCTCTATAGCCCACCTGTAGTCTAAAAAGCCCACCTGTAGTCTAAAGCCCACCTGTAGTCTAAAGCCCACCTGTAGTCTCTCACCTTCATGGCGCTCCAGTAAAGCTTGTGATTGGTTGTTGCAGGACGAGCAGACCCAGAGTGCATGCTGGGACAGCTGCTGAAGATGCTCTTCATGAACGACGACTTCACCAACGCGGTGAGGACGGTTCACTCTTTTTATTCACTCCTTCCAGTCAATAAAGAGTTACTTTTTTAAACTGGAGCTTTAAAATACGATATCTTTATTAATGTTAAAGTGACTCATTGATTAACTGACTGATAGTTTCATCTGTAATGTTTATTGTTATTGAATGAAAGCTCCACAGATATTCCTCCAATTTAGTGAAGCAGCTTTTATTTAATTTTGGCTGATTCAGATTTATTTCAATGTTTCAGATTATTTATTTATTTTCAGAAGTATGATTGACGGCTTTAATGGAAAACATTTAAATATTATTCTATAGTGTGTGTAGAGATTGAACTGTTTATTATTCATCTATTTATTTTATTTACTTATACAAACGTTTGATGACTCAGTTCAAAGGTGTTTCATATAATATTATATTATATTATGTAATATTGTTTTACATAATATATTATGTAATATAATTACATTATTTTACATGAACTAATTATATTTTATTACATAATATAATCATATATCCTGACAGGAGAGGGAGAAAATGACATTTAGAATATTTTATTCTAAAATATATTTCTCTCTTTTTCTCTGATGGTCTGAATACGTTTCTATTCACAAGTGTTTTCATATAATATAATATTGCAGTATTTTATATTATATTATGTAATATTGTTTTACATAATCTAATTATATTATTTAAAAATATATTGTTAATTCTGACGCCAGAAACTCTCCAACAGTGTTTGACTGTGACGATACGTATTAATGTCTGTTAACCTTTAAATGTAATTATATTATTAAAATTAACCGTCATTTAGTTTCACTTCATTCAGTCAAAAATCTGGACACAGATTTTATGAAGATGAATGTCTTTAAAACCCAAATAAAGAGGTATGTAAAGGTGAGCTCATGGCGGACACTAAGGGAGCTGCTCTGCTGTGATTGGTCCTCCAGCTCATGGACACGTACATCATGACCAGCGGGGAGCTGAGCCTCAACACCGCCGCCTGCCGCCTGCTGCAGAACATCGTGCCGGGGCTGGAGACCGCCGTGGTGTTCCAGGAGAAGGTGACCTTAAATCACTTTATACCATATTGTGATCATAACTATGAACATCCAGCATGACATGAGCCAGATTCCCCAAAATGCCTCCTCAAGCGGTCCAGGGTTCAAACTGTTTGGTTCAGGGCCTTAACAACAACACACATACTAATAACACACCTTTTTGGAAAGATTAGGACCTGAAGAATCAGAATACAACAAAGCATTGGGGTGTTAGGAAGGATATTCAGTCAAAACACTCTTTATAATCTCTTTATAATCACTAAATGGAGGATTTAGAGCTCTAATAATAATAATGTAGTTCTAAACAGATGTGAGGACATTTTTTAGTGAATATTAACAATGCTGAGTTCTCCTATGAAGACATTTTCTGATGTGGCCGTGTGTTTTTTTAGTCACTTAAACATCTGTTACTGACATGAACATGTGCTGAACTAGCGCCGTGCTAACTGAACTAGCGCCGTGCTAACTGAACTAGCGCCGTGCTAACTGTGTGACAGGAGGGTCTGGTGGAGAAGATGTTCAGCTGGGCTCGGGAGGCCGGCCGGCCGCTGGGCGTCTTCGCCACGGGACTGCTGGCCCGAGCCATGAGCAACCAGGAAGTAGCCGCGAGCTACAGGGAGGAGAACGCCCAGCTGGTGGGTACACACACATATACACACTTATATATACACATATATACACACACACACAGAGCTACAGGGAGGAGAACGCCCAGCTGGTGGGTCTACACACACATATACACACTTATATACACACATATATACACACACACACACAGAGCTACAGGGAGGAGAACGCCCAGCTGGTGGGTCTACACACACATATACACACTTATATACACACATATATATATATATACACACACACACACAGCTACAGGGAGGAGAACGCCCAGCTGGTGGGTACACACACATATACACACTTATATACACACATATATATATATATATATATATATATATATATATATATATACACACAGAGCTACAGGGAGGAGAACGCCCAGCTGGTGGGTCTACACACACACACACACACACACACACACACACATATATATATATATATATATATATATATATATATATATATATATATATATATATATATATATGTGTGTGTGTGTAGACCCACCAGCTGGGCGTTCTCCTCCCTGTAGCTCTGTGTGTCATACATATATATATATATACATATATATATATATATATATATAATGTATGTATATGTATATATATATGTATGTATATATATATGTATGTATATGTATATATATATATATATGTATATATATATATATGTATATGTCTGTCTGTTCAGTAGTAAGGGTCCCTGTGAGGGACAAGCCCCTCCTTCTTTTGTCATGTTCAGTAGTAAGGGTCCCTGTGAGGGACAAGCCCCTCCTTCTTTTGTCATGTTGGACTTCATATTGAGAGTTGACCGCAACAGATTCCAAACACAAATACCACACCTGAAATGAACTCTAGACCTTTTATCTACTCCTTGTAAATGAAATAACGAGGGAATTACACACACCTGACCTTGGAACAGCTGAGCAGCCAATTATCCAATTACTTTTGGTCCCTTTAAAAAGAGGGTGGCCACATTTGAATGTGTTGTAGTTCCTACACCGTTCACCTGATTTGGATGTAAATACCCTCAAATTAAAGCTGAAAGTCTGCACTTAAAGCACATTTTGATTTTCATTTCAACTCCATTGTTGTGGTGTACAGAGCCAAAACAATGAAACATGTGTCAATATCTATCTATCTATCTATATATCTATATCTCTCTCTTATCTATCTCTCTCTTATCTTATCTTAAGTCTCTGAGTTGAGTGAGTCGTTGGAGTGAATCTCTCTCTGACCCTCCAGGTGCCCATCATGATTCAGCGTCTGCATGAGCTGCAGACTCAAGACGCCACGACGGCCACCACCACCCGTCCGTCCCGCTCGGCCCTGAAGAACGGCTCGGCCTCGCACCTCCTCCCGGGCTCTGGGCTCAAAGCCAGGCCGGCCACCTCCAGGGAGACGGAGGAGGAAGAGGAGGGGGGAGGAGGACGAGGAGGACGAGGAGGAAGG
>JBAMJR010000421.1:0-80000 GCA_038501785.1 Myoxocephalus aenaeus | reverse complement strand
ATATATCCTCTTTTTCGCAGAAAGGTTGACCTCTGAAAAAAGCTGCTTTGATTTCAGACGTGGGGGAAGAGCAGCGGTGACGTTAGTAGTTGTGTCTCAAAGAGACAAAGCTTCACACAGAACAGGTTCATGTGTGCGTGAGGTTTGGTACCTGGGCTTTGCCTTGCAGGCTCTTGTTCAGTGTGAGATGATGATAAGATCAACTAGAGGCCAGGTCTGCCAACCATAGTGTGTCACTCAGCTCATGAAGAGGTCAAAACTGTTCCAAAGTTAACATGCTTTATGAGAGTCATGGCTTGAAGACTTCTGCATGCCAATATTAACTCATAGTCAGAGCGCCACCTACTGGGAAACTATGGCGATTTTAACTAGAAATGATAAAGAAAATGAAATTTGCCGACTTCCGGTGCGGTTTAGAGCATCGTCCCAAGACAGTTATTTTTAAGTGTATATGTGGTACATACGCCCATGAAATGTTGTATATCTATGTTGAACGTACTGCGAGGGCTGCTTTGTTGAATTGAGTTGAATTTTCTCCTTAGAAGTTCATTGGTCCTTTTCTTCTGAACACAATGAGATATAAACAAGCTTTTGATACATTGTGATGGAATTGAGCCTGTATTGATCCACAGAGAATCTTGTAAAAATCGAAGCCAGCATTTAGGAAGATTTGAGGAAAAAAGTGTATCTCAAAAAATCCAAAATGGCGGAAATTCTAAGTAGGCGGAGCTTAATGCGGCGATGTACTTTTTTGTAGAGCAGACACAACCGGACATGTGTGCAAAATGTCAGGTCAATTGGTGATAGGGGGCAAAAACTGTGGGCATTCACAACTCACAGGTTGTCAAAAAAAAACACGTTTTGTAGGGGGCGCTATTTGACTTCCTGTACGGTTTAGAGCATGGTCCCAAGAGGGTTATTTTTAAGTTTACATGTGTTACATATGGCTACCAGGTTTCATACATGTAGGTCAACCGTAGCGCTGGGGCTGCTTAATTGAATATTTGTAGGGGGCGCTATCGAGCCGGATCGCGATTTTGAAGCATTAAAATCATATCACGTAACTACATCTTTGCCTGTCAATGTGGGTGCCAAGTTTAGTTACTTCTCGAGCATGCTTAGTCCCTCAAAAGTACCTTCGTTGTTGACCGCGAAGGATGGGTCGCCACGGCAACAATGTTTCACGAAACATCAAAAGCTTTGGGGGATGGCGTCATGAAAGTCTTATGTTTGTCTACGAGTAATTTGGTGTCGATCTAATCAACCTACTGAGAGAAGCTAGCCAAAGTATAGAACATTTTTCTTTCTGTTGCCATTAGGTGGCGCTATGACTCTAATTAAAAATTAGACATCACAGGTCTTCAGGCCTGGAGTCTCATCAAACATGTGAAACCTGGAAAGGATCTTTTTATGTGGAGTCGAGTTACATCGGTTTATTCGTGCACGGCGAAGGATCAAACTTCCGCGATGCTCCCACGCAACGCCGTTCAACGGATCCTTACAATCTTCAAGGTGATGCATTATCAATGTCTTAAGTCACTTCCGCCGCATTTGGAGATGGATGTGAATCATTTGTGAGGAGCACGGTATACATGTACAAAACATGTAACTTCCTGTTGCCTGTAGGTGGCGCTATGACTAGGATTCAAAATGATCACATGGATGTCTTCAGGGTCAGGAGGTCATGACATATGAGAAATATGGAGCAGATTACATCATGTAAGGCCAAGTTAAAACAACTTCCATTTTCATGGAAAATGGTGTTTTTCGGCGCTGCTCTGCGCTCACATAGTTCGATATTTTTCAAATCCTTTAATAACCTTTCCCTGCAAAGGTCTCAACATCATATTGCCCGAATATGAAATCAATCGTGTTTAATCTGTAGGAGAAATTCGTTAGAATACGACGCCTGAAATTAAGGAAAATGCAAAAAATGTGCAATTCACTGCAGCGCCCTCTAGTGTTTGAAAATTCTGAAAAAATTTGGGTACGTTAAGGGACACGATGTTGACATATGCTACAACTTTTGTGAGGATAGGCAAAGTGATTTGGAAGTTATGTGTATTGACATATTGAGCCACGCCCCTAAGAGTTTAATGGGTTAATAACTTCTGAACGCAATGAGATATCAACAAAGTGGAATATATCGTTTGATCACATTGAGCCAATGATGATCCACAGAAAGTTTGGTGAGAAATGGACCCAGCGTTTAGGAGCAGTGAGCAAAAATATGTTTTTGACAAAATTCAAAATGGCGGAAAATCTAATTAGGCGCATTTTATTTTCACGGATGAGTGTTTTGTAGAGCAGTCCAACCCGGACATGTGTGCAAAATTTCAAGTCAATCGGCAAAAGTTTGCAAAAAGCGTGGGCTTTCAACCTAAAGGGGGCGCTAGAGAAACATTTTCTCAGACTTTTGGCCGACACCCAAATCAGATTAAAATTTTCGCCGAGTCGGATGGGTGTGCAAATTTTGAAGAATGTAGGTTTATCCCAAGCACCTCTTTTCCTTGCATAACGGTGTAGAATAATAATAATAAAGAAACATTAGAATAACAATAGGTCCTCCGCTCTGACTACGTCAGTGCTCGGGCCCTAATAATAAATAAACATTAGCATTTCAATAGGGTCCTACGCTCTGACTACGTCAGTGCTCGGGCCCTAATAAAAACGTGTATTTATAGATTCCATTGTTTTCCACTTTGTGTAAAATAAGATATCGAAGACATTCTTCTTCTCTCCAGGTGTGCGCGCTGCCGGACGGCGTGCTGGCGGACGTGGTGTCCTTCGCCCTGTGGCTGCTGGAGTCGTCTCACTCGTCGGGCGTCTGCCACGCCACCATGTTCTTCTCCATCGCCTTCTCCTTCAGGGCCGTGCTGCAGCTCTTCGACCGCCAGGACGGCCTGCGCCGCCTCGTCAACCTGGTGCGCGCTGTGCCTTTAAGGCTGCCAGCACGTTGTTGTTGTTGTTGTTGGTGAGTTTTACCTGTAAACCTACTCTCGCCGCAGGTCAGCACTTTGGAGATCCTGAACACGCAGAGCGAGGTGGCCATAATGAGCGACGACAAGGTCTTCGCCAACCGACAGACGGCCAAACACACCTGCATGGCCCTGCGCAGGTACCACAGTGTGGATGGGTGGTAGGGGTGGGAATCACCAGAGGTCCCACGATGCGATATTATCACTATACTTAAGCCACGATGCGATATTATCACGATACGATATTATCACGGAACGATATTATCACTATACTTAAGTCACGATGCGATATTATCACGATACGATATTATCACGATACGATATTATCACGATACGATATTATCACTATACTTATGCCACGATGCGATATTATCACGATACGATATTATCACGATACGATATTATCACTATACTTAAGTCACGATGCGATATTATCACGATACGATATTATCACGATACGATATTATCACTATACTTAAGTCACGATGCGATATTATCACGATGCGATATTATCACTATACTTAAGTCACGATGCGATATTATCACGATACGATATTATCACGATACGATATTATCACGATACGATATTATCACGATACGATATTATCACGATACGATATTATCACTATACTTAAGTCACGATGCGATATTATCACGATACGATATTATCACGATACGATATTATCACTATACTTAAGTCACGATGCGATATTATCACGATGCGATATTATCACTATACTTAAGTCACGATGCGATATTATCACGATACGATATTATCACGATACGATATTATCACTATACTTAAGTCACGATGCGATATTATCACGATGCGATATTATCACTATACTTAAGTCACGATGCGATATTATCACGATACGATATTATCACGATACGATATTATCACTATACTTAAGTCACGATGCGATATTATCACGATGCGATATTATCACTATACTTAAGTCACGATGCGATATTATCACGATACGATATTATCACGATACGATATTATCACGATACGATATTATCACGATACGATATTATCACGATACGATATTATCACTATACTTAAGTCACGATGCGATATTATCACGATACGATATTATCACGATACGATATTATCACTATACTTAAGTCACGATGCGATATTATCACGATGCGATATTATCACTATACTTAAGTCACGATGCGATATTATCACGATACGATATTATCACTATACTTAAGTCACGATGCGATATTATCACGATGCGATATTATCACTATACTTAAGTCACGATGCGATATTATCACGATGCGATATTATCACTATACTTAAGTCACGATGCGATATTATCACGATACGATATTATCACGATACGATATTATCACGATACGATATTATCACGATACGATATTATCACTATACTTAAGTCACGATGCGATATTATCACGATACGATATTATCACGATACGATATTATCACTATACTTAAGTCACGATGCGATATTATCACGATGCGATATTATCACTATACTTAAGTCACGATGCGATATTATCACGATACGATATTATCACGATACGATATTATCACTATACTTAAGTCACGATGCGATATTATCACGATGCGATATTATCACTATACTTAAGTCACGATGCGATATTATCACGATGCGATATTATCACTATACTTAAGTCACGATGCGATATTATCACGATACGATATTATCACGATACGATATTATCACTATACTTAAGTCACGATGCGATATTATCACGATGCGATATTATCACTATACTTAAGTCACGATGCGATATTATCACGATACGATATTATCACGATACGATATTATCACTATACTTAAGTCACGATGCGATATTATCACGATGCGATATTATCACTATACTTAAGTCACGATGCGATATTATCACGATACGATATTATCACGATACGATATTATCACGATACGATATTATCACGATACGATATTATCACGATACGATATTATCACTATACTTAAGTCACGATGCGATATTATCACGATACGATATTATCACGATACGATATTATCACTATACTTAAGTCACGATGCGATATTATCACGATGCGATATTATCACTATACTTAAGTCACGATGCGATATTATCACGATACGATATTATCACGATACGATATTATCACTATACTTAAGTCACGATGCGATATTATCACGATACGATATTATCACTATACTTAAGTCACGATGCAATATTATCACGATACGATATTATCACGATACGATATTATCACTATACTTAAGTCACGATGCGATATTATCACGATACGATATTATCACGATACGATATTATCACGATACGATATTATCACTATACTTAAGTCACGATGCGATATTATCACGATACGATATTATCACTATACTTAAGTCACGATGCGATATTATCACGATACGATATTATCACGATACGATATTATCACTATACTTAAGTCACGATGCGATATTATCACGATACGATATTATCACTATACTTAAGTCACGATGCGATATTATCACGATACGATATTATCACGATACGATATTATCACTATACTTAAGTCACGATGCGATATTATCACGATACGATATTATCACTATACTTAAGTCACGATGCGATATTATCATGATACGATATTATCACGATACGATATTATCACGATACGATATTATCACTATACTTAAGTCACGATGCAATATTATCGCGATACGATATTATCACGGTACTTAAGTCACAATATTATCACGATACTGCGATATATTGAGTATTGCGATTTATTCCCTTTTTTCAACCGCAAATTGTCACCGAAGGAAAACTTTGTGACAAACTGACCAACACTGTCATAGATGTTGCTCCTGACAAACTGAGCTGTTTGTATTACAGTCTGCATAGACGCGTCATTCGTGTCGGTGAGGGGGCAGGGCTTATCTCCGTAAAAACAGTTATAATTTTCGCCGTCCGCCATGGAAATAAACACTATTTCTGCTTTATACTTGTTGTGGAAGTCCCCAAAACGTTGGAACATCAAACACCATCGTGTCTGGGTCAATAGTAGTCGAAGTTTCGCTCCACTGGTTGTTTGGGTAGCTAGTTGTCATCAATGCTGTGTAACGCCTTTAGTGGTGCTTCAGGCTCATCCGGTGATGAGATAATACAGTTTGCAGTGGTTACAAATAGCTTTGATTTGATCAACTACGCCGTCTGGTTGAGATCTAAAATGAAAATGTCCATTTAAAAGTGCAGCAGTGTTAAGCCCCTCCCAATGCTCCAAAAAATAATAATGCTGTTAACGCACGACCAAATCATTGTCTGAGTTAATGGATTGCTGCTTATGAAGCTGCTTATGAAGCTGTTTATAAAGCGTTAACCTGCCCAGCCCTAATAATAAAAGATCGATACTTGGCTTCCGTGTAGAAAAAATGGAGCAAATATAACTTTTTTTCAGAGGATCAGGTAATCTTCTATTTACTTTGTTCTGATGGTCGAAAGGAGTTTAAAATCGTACGACATGCAGACGCTCGCACGGCGGTTGTTCTGCCTCTCGTAGCGACGCATGTTCACGAGGTGCATCACAGGTGTGTTCGTACCGCTGAGCGTTGACGGCTTTTCTTCAGGTACTTCGAGGCTCACCTGGCAGTGAAGGCCGAGCAGGTCAAGCAGTCTCTGCACACGTCAGACGAGGGCACCGTCGTTCCCCAGCAGCCGTTCTATAAGGTATTTGTTTTTAGCAGCATCCTGTTTGATCAGAAACTCATTTAAAATCAGTGTGTTCATATACACATATATATGTGTGTGTGTGTTCCTGTTTCCAGGCGTATACGTACACCAGAGAGCAGGTGATCGAGATGATGGAGTTCCTCATCGAGTGCGGACCTCCTCAGCTCTACTGGGAACCGGTGGAGGTGTTCTACAAGTTGTCCTGCGTGCCTTTAATGCTGCAGCTCATATCTGCCGCCTGCGACTGGAGGACCTACTACGGCAGATGAAGTGGCTCGCTGTGGTTGGTCGTGATGAGGTCACTTAAAGGGACAGTAGTCTGTGTTTCACTCCAGTAGAACTGAAGCTGTTATTCATGCTTGTCTGTCCAGGAGTGACACGGTGCGTTATGTGTTGGACATCCTGGCCATGCTGGTGGTGGTCCCGAAGGTCCAGTTGGTGCTGGTGGACACTGTGGAGGTTCTGGACGAGACCAGGTCGTCCGTCTCCACCGTGGGTCAGTAGAGCTCTCGGTTCCGCTCAAGAGTTTTCAGCCTTCTGGATGTTTTTGTCCTGGATGTGCATCGATGTGTGTGTCTCGTGTCCGCTGCAGGTATGAGCATCATCCTGGGTGTCATCGAGGGCGAGGTGTTCGTCAATGACGCCGAGATCCAGAAGTCTGCACTACAGGTAAGCAGAGACCGATGATGTTGTTGTTCGCCACGCCTGTGAAACATCTCAACTGACCTTCATGGCTCCCAGAAGATGAATCTTACTGGTTTTTCGTGATCCTCTTGACAAAGAAAATACCTGCTAAACATCAGCATGTTAGCGTTTAGCATGCTGTTAGAGCACCAGGGGGCGACTCCTCTGGTTGTATAGAAGTCTATGCTTCATGTGTTAAAGCTGCATTCTCTCTCCTGACCACCAGCGGGTGACTCCTCTGGTTGTATAGAAGTCTATGCTTCATGTGTTAAAGCTGCATTCTCTCTCCTGACCACCAGGGGGCGACTCCTCTGGTTGTATAGAAGTCTATGCTTCATGTGTTAAAGCTGCATTCTCTCTCCTGACCACCAGCGGGCGACTCCTCTGGTTGTATAGAAGTCTATGCTTCATGTGTTAAAGCTGCATTCTCTCTACTGACCACCAGGGGGCGACTCCTCTGGTTGTATAGAAGTCTATGCTTCATGTGTTAAAGCTGCATTCTCTCTCCTGACCACCAGGGGGCGACTCCTCTAGTTGTATAGAAGTCTATGCTTCATGTGTTAAAGCTGCATTCTCTCTCCTGACCACCAGGGGGTGACTCCTCTGGTTGTATAGAAGTCTATGCTTCATGTGTTAAAGCTGCATTCTCTCTCCTGACCACCAGCGGGCGACTCCTCTGGTTGTATAGAAGTCTATGCTTCATGTGTTAAAGCTGCATTCTCTCTACTGACCACCAGGGGGCGACTCCTCTGGTTGTATAGAAGTCTATGCTTCATGTGTTAAAGCTGCATTCTCTCTCCTGACCACCAGGGGGTGACTCCTCCGGTTGTATAGAAGTCTATGCTTCATGTGTTAAAGCTGCATTCTCTCTCCTGACCAACAGGGGGCGACTCCTCTGGTTGTATATAAGTCTATGCTTCATGTGTTAAAGCTGCATTCTCTCTCCTGACCACCAGGGGGCGACTCCTCTAGTTGTATAGAAGTCTATGTTTCATGTGTTAAAGCTGCATTCTCTCTCCTGACCACCAGGGGGCGACTCCTCTGGTTGTATAGAAGTCTATGCTTCATGTGTTAAAGCTGCATTCTCTCTCCTGACCACCAGGGGGTGACTCCTCTGGTTGTATAGAAGTCTATGCTTCATGTGTTAAAGCTGCATTCTCTCTCCTGACCACCAGGTGATAAATAACTGTGTGTGCGCCCCGGAGCAGAGCCTGAACACTGTGGGTGCGTTGGCCGTCGCCCCCTTCAGGCCGTCGCTGCACCCCCAGCAGGCCCCGGCGCCCCACAGCAGAGTGCTGGCCCACATGTGGCAGATGGTGCAGAACAACAACGGCATAAAGGTGAGCAGAAAACGGGGCCGTCCGCCCTTCTTCTTCTTCTCCTCCTCCTCCAATGAAAGGTAGAAGTGGAGGCAGCCGCTCACTCCCTCCTGCTGCAGGTGCTGCTGTCGCTGCTGTCGGTGAAGATGCCCATCACGGACGCAGACCTGATCCGCGCTCTGGCCTGCAAGGCTCTGGTGGGGCTGTCGCGCAGCGCGGCCATCAGACAGATCATCAGCAAACTGCCGCTCTTCACCAGCAGCCACATTCAACAGGTGAGCAATAATAGTATTATTAATAATAATAATTAAAGCTGCGAGCAGTTGTTAATGCGTACTAATTATTGGATGCCTGGTGTAGCCTCCAGAAGAACTTAGTCAAACAACTTCTCTCGTTCTCTGAATTTATTTTCCTTGATCACCTGTCCAAAAACACCGCGACCAGCTGGAAGGTCGTCTCTTTAATACACGGCTCTCCGTCATGAACATCTAACATTTCTATTGGCTCTAACGTTTCTAAGAGGAGGAGAATCGTGTCCTCATCTTTTCTCACAGGGCTGGAACACAACGACCAGTCTGCTTCCATAAAGTCAACATACTGATGAACAGGTGTGAGTGTTGTAGTGCAGAGCGTGGAACCTTGAGGAACCTTGAGGAACCTTGAGGAACGTTTCTCACAGACAGTATCTGTTAAACTGACCTCTCACAACCTGAACTCTAATAGACATGAGATTAATGAAATGAAGAATATCTACAGAATATAAGGATTTATATTATCACAGTCTTGAGCACGTCGGGGCGCCGGCGCCCGGCCGAGAACGTTCTCCTACCTCCTGGAGCGCGTGACGCTGGAAATTTCGCTTTGCAAATACTTCAATACACCGTGAAGAGTAGACCACGTCATGTAAATTACATGTAAATCCGATGCCGTATGGCTGAGTTCCTTTCACCAGTAGGTGGCGCTATGACAATGTGATCATTTCTTCATGTACATGTACTCAGTTCTGGACCGGCATCCTGCATGAGGAGTTTGGGTTGTATTGCATCATGTATAGGAGTTACAACAGCTTTGTAGAGCAGGTGGAGATGGACATGTGTGAATGATTTCAATGGGACATTCTGGGTGAGGGGCGTCGCCGCTCCCACCTCTAGGGGGCGCTAGACAGCCTTTTCTTTTTACATAAATTTGCCGCTGTTTTCACCAGGCCTGACACGCGTGCAAAATTTGGTGAGTTTTCGAATGTCAAGTATCACGAATATGCGTCCAAAGTAGACAAATGACGTAATAATAACAGACAGGCAGTCCAGGCTGAAATATCTCTGTACCGGGTGGATTGCCGTGAGGTTTAATACATCCCCCCCTCCCCCCCCCCCCCCCAGCTGATGAAGGAGCCGGTGCTGCAGGACAAGCGCAGCGAGCACGTCCGTTTCTGCCGCTACGCCGCCGAGCTGACGGAGCGCGTGTCGGGGAAGCCGCTGCTCATGGGCACCGACGTGTCTCTGGCCCGCCTGCAGAGGGCCAACGTGGTCGCCCAGTCGCGCATCACCTTCTCGGAGCGCGAGCTCTTGGTGCTGATCCGGAACCACCTGGTGGCCAAAGGCCTGCAGGACACGGCCGCCGCGCTGGTCCGGGAGGCCAACCTGCCCAGCGCCTCCTCCTGCGTCACCCCTCCCCCGTCCTCGCCCATGGTTCCCCGGTCTTGCCGGTTGGCCGCCTCCTCTTCCTCCTCCTCCTCCTCTCGCTCCGTCGTCGCTCCTCACCCGTCCTCTTCGTACGCCACCCCCCTCCCTCCTCCTCCTCACCCGGCGGCTCACGGGTCGGCCGGCTCGCATCCGGTCGGCCGGATTCTGTTCACGCGTGAGCGCCCGGCGCCGGCGACGCCGGCGGCGAGCCACTCGGGGAAGAAGCTGCGGGCGCTGAAGCAGAAGTCTGACCACGGGGCCTTCATCCAGGTCAGTGTTGATCAGTGGATTGTTATGTCAAAGTTAATATTGCACTTTAAAAGTTGAATATGTGTTATGTTTGTCGGGTTAGGGTTAGGGTTATGGTCGCCCGCGAAGCATGTTCTAAAAATAGAACACGCTTATGAGCTTTCACAAGAAAAAGAATAAAAAATAAAAAATATTCACTGCCGTGCGCGCAGCGGTCGGAGCTACTTACGTGTCATGGTTCTAACTTTAGTTGCGGTTAAAACTTTATAACAACAATTAATAACCCACAACTAACACATTTTAACAGGTAAAACACCAAGACACAACAGTTTGTGACTTATTAACAGTTTGTAACACTAATAATTGTACATTTATAAAATTACACCACCGAGCATGCTGGGTACAGCGCGCCCACTATCACACCAAGAAGAAACTCCGTCCCTCCAGGTTTAGCTTCCTAACACCCTCTATGTACCAACGTAAAAACAGCTGTTCAGTTGGCCTGCGGTCCTTTTCAGCATCAATGAATGAATGCGTTTACTGAAGAAAAAAAATACGCCAGAATCTTACAAAATACTGTGATATTAATTTTTGGCCATACCGCCCAGCCCTAACTCCAACCATTTCTGAAGGGGGTTAGATAGAGTTAGATAGTTAGATAGTTAGATAGGGGTTAAATAGATAGTGATCTGTGCAACTTTGTTGTTCAGGAAGTTTGTATCAAACAAGTAGCCCTTCGTATTATTTTGTACCCTTGAAGTAGCTCTCGGCTTCAAAAAGGTTGGTGACCCCTGCTCTAGACACTGACACAGGCATACTGTTATGTTATGATTACTGATATCATGTTCCAGTGAGATTTTCATTGACAAAATGCCATCTTCAAGATGGCATTTTGAAGCTAGCAATTTAGTTAGCATTTTAATTAGCATTTTAGCGAGAATTTTTTGTCGACTCTTGAAGATGGCATTTTGAAGCTAGCATTTAAGCTAGCAATTTAGTTAGCATTTTTGCGAGCATTTTTTGTCAATGAAAATCTCACTGGAACATAATATCAGTAATTTCATTTAAGCTAGTAATTTACTTAATGTGATTTAGGCCATTTACAAGCTTTTCAAAAGCTTGTAAATGGCCCTCTAGTGGGGCGCGGAGGTATTACAGATTATTTTTCTTCTTTTCTTTTTTTTTAAATAATCCTTTATTAATCCCAGAGTGGGAAATTATTCTCTGCATTTGACCCATCCTCGCAGATATCTACACTCATTTTGTTTTTGTTTGACACAAGTTGAACGTTATTGTTATGATCTTATTTTTAGTGCAGCCACAATAGGCTTTTTTTTGGGGTCAAATATCAGTTATTTTTTGCACAGATAGAACTTTATTTGCATTGTTCTAACAAAGTGATTGCACATGTTATTAGTTTTTGTCTGATGGAGAAATCTGGTTTACTTGAAAGTGATTTCAATTTTCTTTATTCTATTATTTGAAAAAGCACGGATGGAGGAGTCACTGAAAGTTGTTTCAATAAAAATTCAGCTAGAACCATTTTGTTAGAATATTGTTGCCCCAACAAAATGGTCTGAATTTTGAACTAAACCAGTGGTTCTCAAACTGGGCATGAAAAATGACGGACATGTTCATGAAAATAACTTCCTCCAAAGTGGGGCGTGACAGAAACAGTTTGAGAACCACTGCATTAAAGGAACAGTTTGAAATACTGGTTCGAACGATCGTTTCCTCCTTCAGACTCCGGCCATGAAGAAGCAGCCGGAGCGCCACCTCCCCTCGCCCCCGACCCTGGACAGCATCATCACGGAGTACCTGAGGCAGCAGCACGCCCGCTGCCCCAACCCCGTCACCACCTGCCCGCCCTTCTCCCTGTTCGCGCCCCACCGCTGCCCCGAGCCCAAGCAGCGGAGGCAGGCGTCGCCCAGCTTCACCGCCCGCCTGGGCAGCCGGGTGCTGTACCCCAAGTACGGAGGCGTGGACCGCGGCTGCCTGGACCGGAACCTGATCTTCAGCAGGTAGCCTCCAGTTCTCTGCACCCTGAACCACCGACACCTCGGGCTTTGGGTCCCAGCTTCTCTTTGAGCTGTAAAGGAAAGTCCTCTCTGGAACCAGAACCACCAGAACCACCAGCAGAGAACTAGAACACGTCTTTAGTGCAGGAGAACTCCAGAAAATACTTTCACAATCATCACAGTAAATAATTTCACAAAAAATGGAAAACAATGGAATCTATAAATGCAGATCTAGACACGTGTCTAGATCTGCATTTATAGATTCCATTGTTTTCCATTTTTTGTGAAATTATTTACTGAAGAAATTCAAAGTATTTTCTGATTCGTGTCATAATATCTGAGTTCTTGAACTATTCACATTATTACAGCCTCTTCTCTCTCTCTTCTCCTCTGTGTTCACTTCCTGTTTCCAGTTTCTCTGACTGTCGGTCACATGACTGTCGGTCACATGACTGCTGGTCTCAGGTGAATAAATCATGACGTCATAGTTTCACCGAGGAGCTCATAGTTTAATGTTTTTAACACAATCTGGTGAAAGTAAACAGATTATTTGGGGTGATATTTTAAATGAGACGCGTAGAATAAAATGTTTTAATGAAATCAGCTGAGGCTGAACACAGACGATGTGTTCAAGGACCGTCTGAAAGATGAAGATCTGGCGATAATGACCGTTTAAAAACGAGGTGTTTTGGCTCCGGGGTCGGAGGGTGACGTCACCTCTCTCTCTTTAACGCTCAGGTTCCGCCCGATGTCGGTGTTCCACGAGGGCGACGGCGACGAGAGCGGCTTCACCTGCTGCGCCTTCTCGGCCCGCGAGCGCTTCCTGATGCTGGGAACCTGCTCGGGCCACCTCAAGTTCTACAACGTGTTCTCCGGCGAGGAGGAGGCCAACTACACCTGCCACTCGTCGGCCATCACCCACCTGCAGCCCTCCAGGGTGCGTTCAGCTCCTCACGGGTTCAAAGACGTGTTCACAGAGCTCTCGCTGCTTATTGTGCATCATCATTATTAACACAGATCAGGATCAAGTGAAGAACATTATTACGTAATAGATCGTCGATTTTGGATCGCGTGACAAAATAGTTCACTTGTTTGCTGAGGATTTGAGGAAGAAGAGATGTTTTAGAAACAGGAAGTAATAATAAGTAGTAAATATTAATTTAGTGTTAAAGCTTCTTTCTTCACGGGTTTATGTGAAGTCCATAAAGAAGGTCATGAATATGGATGTGAGGTTTGATCCGTTTACGCTCGTCGTCTTGGAGATTCTTCGCGGTTCATTTGAGCGCCCTCTGGTGGTTCGGGGGAATAATGCACCTCTCGGGCGTTAAAGGCTAAGCTCCTCCCACTGCGGCGCTCCACAGACTGACGGCTCTGCGGCGCCTCGTGTGGTCGGAGTCTTAAAGGTTTAGTGTGAACGTTAAACTCCAGACTGATGAAATAAAATAAGTTTATTTTAGTTTTCACTTGAATAGAAATTCTAAATGAACCAGAACTGAAATCTGAATGATTGACACTTTAATTTAATTGTTTAAAAAAAGCCTTTTTAAACCTCTCTCTCTCTCTCTCTCTCTCTCTCTCTCTCTCTCTCAGGATGGGAAGCTGCTCCTCACCTCTGCCTCATGGAGCGTCCCCTTGTCTGCTCTCTGGAGTATGAACGGTGGCTTCAGCTTGAAGTAAATCTCACACAGTGTTGACACGTGTGTGTGTGTGTGTGTGTGTGTGTGTGTCTCTGACGTGCGTGTGTGTGTGTGTGTGTGTGTGTGTGTGTGTGTGTGTGTCTAACGTGTGTGTGTGTGTGTGTGTCTAACGTGTGTGTGTGTGTGTCTAACGTGTGTGTGTGTGTCTAACGTGTGTGTGTGTGTGTGTCTAACGTGTGTGTGTGTGTCTAACGTGTGTGTGTGTGTGTGTCTAACGTGTGTGTGTGTGTGTGTCTAACGTGTGTTCTCTCCCCTCAGGAACTCCTTTGTGAACGACCACTACGTGGAGTTCAGTAAACACTGTCAGGACCGAGTCATCGGCACCGAGGACCAAGTCGCTCACGTACGTCAGCTGAGATATTTTAACCCTTTAATTAAAGTAAAATAAATGTGAAAACATTTAAGATCTAAGAGTTTATTCAGACTGAAGCATCATGGAGTCGTTGTTTCTTATTACATAAGAAATCTGTGTTTCTCCAACACTGTTTATTTTCCTGAAAGGGCTTTAATTCATTCATTCATTCATTCATTCATCATTAATATCTCATCAATAACTATCATCTACATAAATAACTAGAGTTTAGATTTAGTTGCTTACCTGTATGTATAAATGCTGCTGTAGCGAAAACAAAGTAATAAAGGATCTCTCTATCTATCTCTCTCTTTCTCTCTCTCCCGCTCCGTCTCACTCTCTCTCTCTCTCCCTCTCTCTCTCTCTCTATTTATCTCTCTCTCACCCCATCTCTCTCTCTCTCTCTCTCTCTCTCTCTCTCTCTCTCTCTCTCTCTCTCTCTCTCTCTCTCTCTCCTCTCTCTCTCTCTCTCTCTCTCTCTCTCTCTCTCTCTCTCTCTCAGATCTACGACATCCAGACGGGCCAGAAGGTCGTGACCTTGAGCGACGCGGCGCTGGCCAACAACTACAAGAGGAACTGCGCCAGCTTCAACCCCACGGACGACCTGGTGCTGAACGACGGCGTGCTGTGGGACGTGCGGGCGGCGAGCGCCGTGCACAAGTTCGACAAGTTCAACATGAACATCAGCGGCGTGTTCCACCCCAACGGCCTGGAGGTCATCGTCAACACGGAGGTCGTATCCTCTCGTGCTCTGAGCTGCGTCTGGAAAATACGCGACGCTAAGCGACGCTAAATGAGACGCTAAACGATGCTAAGCGATGCTAAGCGATGCTAAGCGACGCTAAACGATGCTAAGCGACGCTAAACGATGCTAAACGATGCTAAGCGACGCTAAGCGACGCTAAACGATGCTAAACGATGCTAAGCGACGCTAAACGAGATGCTAAACGGGGAAAACATCGACCCGGTAGACTTCCGTTTGTCTGAGGGAAGAGTTTGACCGTTAGATGAGACCTCCGTGTTACGGTCAATGAGAAGCTGCCAGCAGCTTAGCTTAGCTTAGCTCAGTGGTTCTCAAACTGTGGGGTGCGACCCTCTAGTGGGGCGCGGAGGTATTACAGGTGGGGAAGGTACATTCTTTGAATAATCCTTTATTAATCCCAGAGTGGGGAAATTATTCTCTGCATTTGACCCATCCTCCTATCTGCACTCGTTTTGTTTGACACAAGTTGAACGTTATTGTTATTATCTTATATTCAATGCAAAACAGGTTATTTGAAGCCACAATAGGCATTTTTTTTGCTCAATCTTAGTAATTTTTTGCACAGATAGAACTTTATTTGCATTGTTCTAACAAAGTGATTGCACGTGTTATTAGTTTTTGTCTGATGGAGCGATCTGGTTTACTTGAAGGGGATTTCAAGTCACAAAAAGTCACAAAGTTGTTTCAATAAAAACTCATTAAGGACCATGTTGTTAGAATATTGTTGCCCCAACAAAATTCTAACAAAATGGTCTGAATTTTGAACTAAACCAGTGGTTCTCAAACTGTTTCTGTCACGCCCCACTGTGGAGGAAGAACAACGTTCATGCCGGTGGGGCGCGACAGAAACAGTTTGAGAACCATTAGCTTAGCTTAGCTTAGTGTTGTTGCACCTGTTGTGTAGTTGTCGGCCTTGACAGCAGGCGTCAGTGGGACCTGAGGACCTTCCACCTCCTGCACACCGTCCCAGCGCTGGACCAGTGCAGACTGGTCTTCAACAGCAACGCCACCATCATGTATGGAGGTACGTGAGAGAACCACGACGACCTACAGAGAGCAGCATGTGTGTCTCACTTCTTACTGACGCGCTATCCTCTAACACACACACACACACACACACACACACACTCACACAGCGATGCTGCAAGCCGATGATGAGGACGACGCCATGGACCAGCAGATGAAGAGTCCCTTCGGCTCGTCCTTCAGGACCTTCGACGCCACAGACTACAAGCCCATTGGTAGGCTGCACTTCCTGTTTGTTGCAGACTGTAATCCTATTGGTCAAAGATTTATTGATAAGAACAATGAAAAGGCCTCAACAGATTTGTTTCTCCTGACGCTGACTTTTTATTCCAGAACTTGATGATGATGTTGTTGTTGTTGTTTTCAGCCACAGTGGACGTGAAGAGGAACATCTTCGACCTGTGCACCGACAGGAAGGACTGCTACCTGGCCGTCATTGAGGTTCGTGAACGTGTTCTAAAGCCGGCATGTGCAGATTCTAAAAGAGATCGTCTCTTCATTAGAAGTCACTGCAGGATGATGTCACACATGATGTCACTGCAGGATGATGTCACACATGAAGTCACTGCATGATGATGTCACACATGAAGTCACTGCAGGATGATGTCACACATGATGTCACTGCAGGATGATGTCACTGCAGGATGATGTCACACATGATGTCACTGCATGATGATGTCACACATGAAGTCACTGCAGGATGATGTCACATGATGTCACTGCAGGATGATGTCACACATGAAGTCACTGCAGGATGATGTCACACATGATGTCACTGCATGATGATGTCACACATGAAGTCACTGCAGGATGATGTCACACATGATGTCACTGCAGGATGATGTCACATGATGTCACTGCAGGATGATGTCACACATGAAGTCACTGCAGGATGATGTCACACATGATGTCACTGCAGGATGATGTCACACATGATGTCACTGCAGGATGATGTCACATGATGTCACTGCAGGATGATGTCACACATGAAGTCACTGCAGGATGATGTCACACATGATGTCACTGCAGGATGATGTCACATGATGTCACTGCAGGATGATGTCACACATGAAGTCACTGCAGGATGATGTCACACATGATGTCACTGCAGGATGATGTCACACATGATGTCACTGCATGATGATGTCACACATGAAGTCACTGCAGGATGATGTCACACATGATGTCACTGCAGGATGATGTCACATGATGTCACTGCAGGATGATGTCACACATGAAGTCACTGCAGGATGATGTCACACATGATGTCACTGCAGGATGATGTCACATGATGTCACTGCAGGATGATGTCACACATGATGTCACTGCAGGATGATGTCACACATGATGTCACTGCAGGATGATGTCACTGTAGGATGATGTCACTGCAGGATGATGTTGTGTCACTTTCCAACGATTATTGTATTCATTGATTCATCCGGCTTTTATTTTCGCGATGAATTCATGTTGAAATGTTAGAAAATGTTAATAAATGAAGGTTCACAACACTCCAAAACTCTTGGAGGCAGAATGAGCAGAAGTTACTGAGAAGAAGCTCCAGAAATATCAGACGCAGTGCAGAAGAAATATAAACCCAGCCCGGAGATGAAGGAGATGAAGAGGATGAATATAGAGTGAATCTCAGGTTTTTGGTCCTTTTGAAAGAAAATCAGTTTACAAAGCTTGAGTTAGGTAATAATACAATAGTTGCATGAGGAATGAGTTGACTCATTGTTTGTAGTTTGGTTGTTTGTCTCTTTCCTCTTTGCCTCTGTAGAACCAGGACACCGTGAGCTTGGACACGGTGTGTCGTCTGTACGAGGTCGGAAGACACAAACTGGCAGAAGAGGGAGACGACGACGACCAGGTGAGAAAAACACAAGGATTCAACGCTTCAGATGGCGAGTTGGTGTTTGTGCCCGTGCGTCGGTTATGGGGGCGCAGATTAAATGTTCATTAAATGAAGGACTAACATCCACAGCGAGACGTTCAGCCATGATGAGTCATGGATTCACGTGTCTTTAATTACAAATAAACAAACAGAGGGGCGTGGTTTATGTTTATAAGCTACGCATGCGTCACGAGTAACCTTTAAACATGTAAACATGTACAACATGTTATGTGTCTTCCAGGATGAAGACCAAGACGATGATGACTCCTCGGACTCCGACGACGACGAAGACGATGACGACGATGACGACATGGACACGGACCCGCTCTTAAGGGAGCTGGCCAATAACAGCGACGCGGAAAACGAACATCAAGATGAAGAGGTGACTATATATATATATATATATATATATATATATATATATATATATAATTACAGAGAAAATCAATATAGGCTAGCTCGTAAGCTAGCACTGTGGAGGTGGGTGCCGGGGTGAAAAAAACAAACACAAAAAGCAGTTCACTCACCAGATGCTGTTCACTTAATAAAGACAAAGTCCATCCCCCATGTCATAACTTCTCTTATGATTGAGCCTGAACTCTTCTGTAGCAGCTAGCTAGCTTTCTGTTGACTAAAGTCACGCTGGGCCACCGACCAATCAGAGCGCATGTTAATGCATGCAGGCGCTAACAGGTCAAAGAATACGGCCAGCATGTCAAACTAAAGATCTGATTGGTTGAAGACTATGACATCACGACAACGTCTCCGTGTACTTTAATCTAGAAGGCCAGCTAGAAGCGCTCTGCTTCCATAGAGACACAGAGGTGACATCTGATTGGATAAGAGCTCTCCTTAAAACCAGCTGCACTAGAAGCAGCGCTGCAGGCTGAAGCAGAGCAACAGAGGAAGACAGGAGCTGTGACATGAGAACATAAGATGATAGGGAAACATAATTATAACACATGTAGTGTATTTGTGAAAAACAACTAAATGATAAAATAGCTATAACTTTGTGATTCTGTTTAGGCCAGCAGAGATTTAATGTTTTTACAGAATCTGGTGAAAGTAAAAAGAGATTTTAAATGAGACGAGTAGAATAAAATGTTTTTGATGAAATATCACAATTTTAAGCTAAGCTTTTGGGTTTCTATTTCTGACTGAAGCGTTGGTCACACAAGATGTGTTCAAGGACCGCCCGAAAGATGAATATCTGACGATAATCATAATCAGAACCATTTATTGCCAAGTAAGTTTACACATACATGGACTTTGTCCTGGTGGGAGGTGCAAAACATTTAACAAAAAGAAAACGTGCTTTTCAAATGAGTGACCTTTTGTTTTTGTGTCTGATTGTAATTATCCACGAGGATAATATCTAAACAATAGAACAATGGACAGAGAGAGGCCTCTGGGGTTAAAGTATAAATAATCTCTCTCAATCCCTCAGGCTGCAGATCCTCCCGGCAGCGACGATAACAACGACGACGATGATGATGACGATGATGATGATGATGACTCCGTGAATTCAGACCAATCAGACGGAAGTGAGGATCTCTCCGACGCATTCGACTTTGAAAACTGTGAGTTAGAGTTGTTCATCAGCTTGAATGTTCAGAACGGTTTGGTTCAGCAATGGATGGATGGATGGATACTAGATGGATGGATGGATGGATACTAGATGGATGGATGGATACTAGATGGATGGATGGATAGATAGATACTAGATAGATGGATGGATACTAGATGGATGGATGGATAGATAGATACTAGATAGATGGATAGATACTAGATAGATGGATGGATGGATAGATAGATACTAGATAGATAGATACTAGATAGATAGATACTAGATGGATAGATACTAGATGGATGGATAGATAGATACTAGATGGATAGATAGATACTAGATGGATAGATAGATACTAGATGGATGGATAGATAGATACTAGACGGATAGATAGATACTAGACGGATAGATAGATACTAGATAGATAGATACTAGATAGATACTAGATGGATAGATACTAGATGGATAGATAGATACTAGATGGATGGATATATACTAGATGGATGGATAGATACTAGATGGATGGATGGATACTAGATGGATGGATAGATACTAGATGGATGGATAGATACTAGATGGATGGATACTAGATGGATAGATACTAGATGGATAGATAGATACTAGATGGATGGATATATACTAGATGGATGGATATATACTAGATGGATGGATAGATACTAGATGGATAGATAGATACTAGATGGATGGATAGATACTAGATGGATGGATAGATACTAGATGGATAGATAGATACTAGATGGATGGATAGATACTAGATGGATAGATAGATACTAGATGGATAGATAGATACTAGATGGATGGATAGATACTAGATGGATGGATAGATACTAGATGGATAGATAGATACTAGATGGATGGATAGATACTAGATGGATGGATAGATACTAGATGGATAGATAGATACTAGATGGATAGATAGATACTAGATGGATGGATAGATACTAGATGGATGGATAGATACTAGATGGATAGATAGATACTAGATGGATGATAGATACTAGATGGATGGATAGATACTAGATGGATAGATACTAGATGGATAGATAGATACTAGATGGATGGATAGATACTAGATGGATGGATAGATACTAGATGGATGGATAGATACTAGATGGATGGATACTAGATGGATAGATAGATACTAGATGGATGGATACTAGATGGATGGATAGATACTAGATGGATGGATAGATACTAGATGGATGGATAGATACTAGATGGATGGATGGATACTAGATGGATGGATGGATACTAGATGGATGGATGGATACTAGATGGATGGATGGATACTAGATGGATAGATAGATACTAGATGGATAGATAGATACTAGATGGATAGATACTAGATGGATGGATACTAGATGGATGGATAGATACTAGATGGATAGATAGATACTAGATGGATAGATAGATACTAGATGGATAGATAGATACTAGATGGATAGATAGATACTAGATGGATGGATGGATACTAGATGGATAGATGGATACTAGATGGATGGATAGATACTAGATGGATAGATAGATACTAGATGGATAGATAGATACTAGATGGATAGATAGATACTAGATGGATAGATAGATACTAGATGGATAGATAGATACTAGATGGATAGATACTAGATGGATGGATAGATACTAGATGGATGGATAGATACTAGATGGATAGATAGATACTAGATGGATAGATAGATACTAGATGGATGGATAGATACTAGATGGATAGATAGATACTAGATGGATAGATAGATACTAGATGGATAGATAGATACTAGATGGATAGATAGATACTAGATCGATGGATAGATACTAGATGGATAGATGGATACTAGATGGATGGATAGATACTAGATGGATGGATAGATACTAGATGGATGGATAGATACTAGATGGATAGATAGATACTAGATGGATAGATAGATACTAGATGGATAGATAGATACTAGATGGATAGATAGATACTAGATGGATAGATACTAGATGGATAGATAGATACTAGATGGATAGATAGATACTAGATGGATAGATAGATACTAGATGGATAGATAGATACTAGATGGATAGATGGATACTAGATGGATAGATGGATACTAGATGGATAGATAGATACTAGATGGATAGATAGATACTAGATGGATAGATGGATACTAGATGGATAGATAGATACTAGATGGATGGATAGATACTAGATGGATGGATACTAGATGGATAGATAGATACTAGATGGATGGATACTAGATGGATGGATAGATACTAGATGGATGGATAGATACTAGATGGATGGATAGATACTAGATGGATGGATGGATACTAGATGGATGGATACTAGATGGATGGATAGATACTAGATGGATAGATAGATACTAGATGGATAGATAGATACTAGATGGATAGATAGATACTAGATGGATAGATAGATACTAGATGGATGGATGGATACTAGATGGATAGATGGATACTAGATGGATGGATAGATACTAGATGGATAGATAGATACTAGATGGATAGATAGATACTAGATGGATAGATAGATACTAGATGGATAGATAGATACTAGATGGATAGATACTAGATGGATGGATAGATACTAGATGGATGGATAGATACTAGATGGATAGATAGATACTAGATGGATAGATACTAGATGGATGGATACTAGATGGATGGATAGATACTAGATGGATAGATAGATACTAGATGGATAGATAGATACTAGATGGATAGATAGATACTAGATGGATAGATAGATACTAGATGGATAGATAGATACTAGATGGATAGATAGATACTAGATGGATAGATAGATACTAGATGGATGGATGGATACTAGATGGATGGATGGATACTAGATGGATGGATAGATACTAGATGGATAGATAGATACTAGATGGATAGATAGATACTAGATGGATAGATAGATACTAGATGGATAGATAGATACTAGATGGATAGATACTAGATGGATGGATAGATACTAGATGGATGGATAGATACTAGATGGATAGATAGATACTAGATGGATAGATAGATACTAGATGGATGGATAGATACTAGATGGATAGATAGATACTAGATGGATAGATAGATACTAGATGGATAGATAGATACTAGATGGATAGATAGATACTAGATCGATGGATAGATACTAGATGGATAGATACTAGATGGATGGATAGATACTAGATGGATGGATAGATACTAGATGGATGGATAGATACTAGATGGATAGATAGATACTAGATGGATAGATAGATACTAGATGGATAGATAGATACTAGATGGATAGATACTAGATGGATAGATAGATACTAGATGGATAGATAGATACTAGATGGATAGATAGATACTAGATGGATAGATGGATACTAGATGGATAGATGGATACTAGATGGATAGATAGATACTAGATGGATAGATAGATACTAGATGGATAGATGGATACTAGATGGATAGATAGATACTAGATGGATGGATAGATACTAGATGGATGGATACTAGATGGATAGATAGATACTAGATGGATGGATACTAGATGGATGGATAGATACTAGATGGATGGATAGATACTAGATGGATGGATAGATACTAGATGGATGGATGGATACTAGATGGATGGATGGATACTAGATGGATAGATAGATACTAGATGGATAGATAGATACTAGATGGATAGATAGATACTAGATGGATAGATAGATACTAGATGGATAGATACTAGATGGATGGATACTAGATGGATGGATAGATACTAGATGGATGGATAGATACTAGATGGATAGATAGATACTAGATGGATAGATACTAGATGGATAGATAGATACTAGATGGATAGATAGATACTAGATGGATAGATAGATACTAGATGGATAGATAGATACTAGATGGATGGATGGATACTAGATGGATAGATGGATACTAGATGGATGGATAGATACTAGATGGATGGATAGATACTAGATGGATAGATAGATACTAGATGGATAGATAGATACTAGATGGATAGATAGATACTAGATGGATGGATAGATACTAGATGGATGGATAGATACTAGATGGATGGATAGATACTAGATGGATGGATAGATACTAGATGGATGGATGGATACTAGATGGATGGATGGATACTAGATGGATAGATAGATACTAGATGGATAGATAGATACTAGATGGATAGATAGATACTAGATGGATAGATAGATACTAGATGGATAGATACTAGATGGATGGATACTAGATGGATGGATAGATACTAGATGGATGGATAGATACTAGATGGATAGATAGATACTAGATGGATAGATACTAGATGGATAGATAGATACTAGATGGATAGATAGATACTAGATGGATAGATAGATACTAGATGGATAGATAGATACTAGATGGATGGATGGATACTAGATGGATAGATGGATACTAGATGGATGGATAGATACTAGATGGATGGATAGATACTAGATGGATAGATAGATACTAGATGGATAGATAGATACTAGATGGATAGATAGATACTAGATGGATAGATAGATACTAGATGGATAGATAGATACTAGATAGATAGATACTAGATGGATAGATACTAGATGGATGGATAGATACTAGATGGATAGATAGATACTATATGGATAGATAGATACTAGATGGATAGATAGATACTAGATGGATGGATAGATACTAGATGGATAGATAGATACTAGATGGATAGATAGATACTAGATGGATAGATAGATACTAGATGGATAGATAGATACTAGATGGATGGATAGATACTAGATGGATAGATGGATACTAGATGGATGGATAGATACTAGATGGATGGATAGATACTAGATGGATAGATAGATACTAGATGGATAGATAGATACTAGATGGATAGATGGATACTAGATGGATAGATAGATACTAGATGGATGGATAGATACTAGATGGATAGATAGATACTAGATGGATAGATAGATACTAGATGGATAGATAGATACTAGATGGATGGATAGATACTAGATGGATAGATAGATACTAGATGGATAGATAGATACTAGATGGATGGATAGATACTAGATGGATGGATAGATACTAGATGGATGGATAGATACTAGATGGATAGATAGATACTAGATGGATAGATAGATACTAGATGGATAGATAGATACTAGATGGATGGATAGATACTAGATGGATGGATAGATACTAGATGGATGGATAGATACTAGATGGATGGATAGATACTAGATGGATAGATAGATACTAGATGGATAGATAGATACTAGATGGATGGATAGATACTAGATGGATGGATAGATACTAGATGGATGGATAGATACTAGATGGATAGATAGATACTAGATGGATAGATAGATACTAGATGGATAGATAGATACTAGATGGATAGATAGATACTAGATGGATGGATAGATACTAGATGGATAGATGGATACTAGATGGATGGATAGATACTAGATGGATGGATAGATACTAGATGGATGGATAGATACTAGATGGATGGATAGATACTAGATGGATAGATAGATACTAGATGGATGGATAGATACTAGATGGATGGATAGATACTAGATAGATGGATAGATACTAGATGGATAGATAGATACTAGATGGATAGATACTAGATGGATAGATAGATACTAGATGGATAGATAGATACTAGATGGATGGATAGATACTAGATGGATAGATAGATACTAGATGGATAGATAGATACTAGATGGATAGATAGATACTAGATGGATAGATAGATACTAGATGGATGGATAGATACTAGATGGATGGATAGATACTAGATGGATGGATAGATACTAGATGGATAGATAGATACTAGATGGATGGATAGATACTAGATGGATAGATAGATACTAGATGGATAGATACTAGATGGATGGATAGATACTAGATGGATAGATAGATACTAGATGGATAGATAGATACTAGATGGATAGATACTAGATGGATGGATAGATACTAGATGGATGGATAGATACTAGATGGATGGATAGATACTAGATGGATAGATACTAGATGGATGGATAGATACTAGATGGATGGATAGATACTAGATGGATAGATAGATACTAGATGGATAGATAGATACTAGATGGATAGATAGATACTAGATGGATAGATAGATACTAGATGGATGGATAGATACTAGATGGATGGATAGATACTAGATAGATGGATAGATACTAGATGGATAGATAGATACTAGATGGATAGATACTAGATGGATAGATAGATACTAGATGGATAGATAGATACTAGATGGATGGATAGATACTAGATGGATAGATAGATACTAGATGGATAGATAGATACTAGATGGATAGATAGATACTAGATGGATAGATAGATACTAGATGGATGGATAGATACTAGATGGATGGATAGATACTAGATGGATAGATAGATACTAGATGGATGGATAGATACTAGATGGATGGATAGATACTAGATGGATGGATAGATACTAGATGGATGGATAGATACTAGATGGATGGATAGATACTAGATGGATAGATAGATACTAGATGGATAGATAGATACTAGATGGATAGATGGATACTAGATGGATAGATGGATACTAGATGGATAGATAGATACTAGATGGATGGATAGATACTAGATGGATAGATAGATACTAGATGGATAGATACTAGATGGATAGATAGATACTAGATGGATAGATAGATACTAGATGGATGGATACTAGATGAAAGTGATAATAGATGCTGGATGATGTCTCTCTCTCTCAATTCAATTGGCTTTATTGGCATGAATGTTGTAACAACAATATTATACAGCACAAACACAAAAATACAACAACAATAATAATAATAAAACAGCTCCCCCCCCCCCCCTCCTCAGACCTCCCACAGCAGTCGGATGATGAGAGCCGGCTCCTCCAGGACCTCAGTGACGGTTGGTCCTCCTGACACCAGGACCCTCAACAAGGACGTGTTCTGCTCTGTAAAAGCTAAAACAGCAGAACTTTCTCACAGCACCCGGCGAGTTGACTGAACTCCCCGAGGACCAGAGGAGTTCCTCTTCATGTTCTGAGCTCCAGAGACTTTAGACGCTGACGCTGAATAAATGTTCCCCAGAGGATCAGATGGAAGTTGTTCCTGATGTTTCACGTTGCATTCACTGACCTTCCAAACCGCCCGGGAACACGAACACGTTGAGTTCACGGACGAATCACTCAGGTTTAATCTAAACAAACACAAACGTGGAGCCATGATTACAAATTAAATTGTGTTTATTTTAAATCCACTGGCCAAAGCTTTCCTTTTTCTGATGCTGATGTTTGTTTTTCCTCTCGAATGATCCGAACAATAACCTCTTGCAGCAAAACATGTTCACACTCCAACGCTTCACGCGGAGAGAGAGAGTACAGGTCACGCCTGAAGAGGAAGAGGAAGAGTGTCGGTCCTGTGAGCATCAACATCGGGGTAACGTCTACACTCACGACACTAGAGACGTTTATATCAGAGGAAAGTCTAACTGTTTCTTTTTGGACGCTTTTAGTCTGTTTGGTTTCAGGAGGAGTCGCTCCTCTTCACGAGGAGAACGTCTCTCTCGCTTTACTTCCTGCTCTTATCGCCCGGCGCTTTCAGCCGAAATCTAAACGCTGTTAAAGAGTCGGAGGAGTTAGAGTCACTTTGTTTGTAGCAGCTGATCACGTTAAATATCACAGGTTAAATATCACAGGTTAAATATCACAGGTTAAATATCACAGGTTAAATATCACAGGTTAAATATCACACGTTAAATATCACACGTTAAATATCACACGTTAAATATCACACGTTAAATATCACAGGTTAAATATCACAGGTCAAATATCACAGGTCAAATATCACAGGTTAAATATCACAGGTTAAATATCACAGGTTAAATATCACAGGTCAAATATCACACGTTAAATATCACACGTTAAATATAACACGTTAAATATCACAGGTTAAATATCACAGGTTAAATATCACAGGTCAAATATCACACGTTAAATATCACACGTTAAATATAACACGTTAAATATCACAGGTTAAATATCACAGGTTAAATATCACAGGTTAAATATAACACGTTAAATATCACAGGTTAAATATCACAGGTTAAATATCACAGGTTAAATATCACAGGTTAAATATCACACGTTAAATATAACACGTTAAATATCACACGTTAAATATCACACGTTAAATATCACAGGTTAAATATCACAGGTTAAATATCACACGTTAAATATCACACGTTAAATATAACACGTTAAATATCACACGTTAAATATAACACGTTAAATATCACACGTTAAATATCACAGGTTAAATATAACAGGTTAAATATAACAGGTTAAATATAACACGTTAAATATCACACGTTAAATATAACAGGTTAAATATAACACGTTAAATATAACAGGTTAAATATAACAGGTTAAATATAACAGGTTAAATATAACGCGTTAAATATAACAGGTTAAATATAACGCGTTAAATATAACGCGTTATATATAACACGTTAAATATAACGCGTTAAATATAACGCGTTAAATATAACACGTTAAATATAACTAGTTAAATATAACAGGTTAAATATCACAGGTTAAATATCACGCGTTAAATATCACGCGTTAAATATAACGCGTTAAATATAACGCGTTAAATATAACACGTTAAATATAACAGGTTAAATGTGTGAAACATTATTATTCAGCTGTTTCATCATCAGCTGCTGCAAAGTCTTAAAATGTACAAGATGGGAAAGTTATATTTTATAGAAGCAGATTTTCTATTCCTCCGTCGACCTTTGACCTTTGAGTCCAAACACCAGACGACCTCACGCCGTTTAACCTTCTTTCTGAAACTGCGTCAAACAATCTGCAGCGTGTCTGAAGGTTTGGAGTGTTTTGATCATTAATTTATTCTGTGTGTGTGTGTGTGTGTGTGTGTGTGTGTGTGTGTGTGTGTGTCATAGGAATGTGTTTCAGAGCCGCTACAGTTTTATAATAGATTGTTTTGTATATAAATCTGTTTGCATTGTTGTAAATGGTTCGGTTCAGTGGACGAGTTCTACTTTAATAAAAGAGCTTCTCTCCTTCTCTCCTTGTCTCCTCGTCTCCTTTCCTCGTCTCCTCACACTGATGCTGACTGACTCCTTTTAGACTTTGTGTTTGTTAGGTTTTCAGCTGGTAATGAAACAGTACTGTGATCCACAGAGTGAAATGTTACTTCAATGAAGAGGTGTGATTTCTGTCTATTTTTGAGTGAAAGACCAAGAGGACAAACGGCAAATACATTTTTCCACAGCCTGTTCTGCTCTTATTTACTAAGGATGACAATCATTCTGGCAGGAGGCTGAGGTCCACCAGGACACAAGACCTCATGGTCCACCAGGACCAAGACCTCATGGTCCACCAGGACCAAGACCTCACGGTCCACCAGGACCAAGACCTCATGGTCCACCAGGACCAAGACCTCATGGTCCACCAGGACCAAGACCTCACGGTCCACCAGGACCAAGACCTCATGGTCCACCAGGACCAAGACCTCATGGTCCACCAGGACCAAGACCTCACGGTCCACCAGGACCAAGACCTCACGGTCCACCAGGACCAAGACCTCACGGTCCACCAGGACCAAGACCTCACGCTCTATCAGGACCAAGACCTCACGGTCCATCAGGACCAAGACCTCACGGTCCACCAGGACCAAGACCTCATGGTCCATCAGGACCAAGACCTCATGGTCCACCAGGACCAAGACCTCACGGTCCACCAGGACCAAGACCTCACGCTCCATCAGGACCAAGACCTCACGGTCCACCAGGACCAAGACCTCACGGTCCACCAGGACCAAGACCTCACGCTCCATCAGGACCAAGACCTCACAGTCCATCAGGACCAAGACCTCACGCTCCACCAGGACCAAGACCTCACGCTCCATCAGGACCAAGACCTCACGCTCCATCAGGACCAAGACCTCACGCTCCATCAGGACCAAGACCTCACGCTCCATCAGGACCAAGACCTCACGCTCCACCAGGACCAAGACCTCACGGTCCACCAGGACCAAGACCTCACGGTCCACCAGGACCAAGACCTCATGGTCCACCAGGACCAAGACCTCATGGTCCACCAGGACCAAGACCTCATGGTCCACCAGGACCAAGACCTCACGGTCCACCAGGACCAAGACCTCACGGTCCACCAGGACCAAGACCTCACGGTCCACCAGGACCAAGACCTCATGGTCCACCAGGACCAAGACCTCACGGTCCACCAGGACCAAGACCTCATGGTCCATCAGGACCAAGACCTCACGGTCCACCAGGACCAAGACCTCACGGTCCACCAGGACCAAGACCTCACGCTCCATCAGGACCAAGACCTCACGGTCCACCAGGACCAAGACCTCACGGTCCACCAGGACCAAGACCTCACGCTCCACCAGGACCAAGACCTCACAGTCCATCAGGACCAAGACCTCACGCTCCACCAGGACCAAGACCTCACGGTCCACCAGGACCAAGACCTCACGCTCCATCAGGACCAAGACCTCACGCTCCATCAGGACCAAGACCTCACGCTCCACCAGGACCAAGACCTCACGCTCCACCAGGACCAAGACCTCACGCTCCTTCAGGACCAAGACCTCACGCTCCACCAGGACCAAGACCTCACGCTCCATCAGGACCAAGACCTCACGCTCCATCAGGACCAAGACCTCACGGTCCTTCAGGACCAAGACCTCACGCTCCATCAGGACCAAGACCTCACGCTCCATCAGGACCAAGACCTCACGCTCCATCAGGACCAAGACCTCACGCTCCATCAGGACCAAGACCTCACGCTCCATCAGGACCAAGACCTCACGCTCCATCAGGACCAAGACCTCACGCTCCATCAGGACCAAGACCTCACGCTCCATCAGGACCAAGACCTCACGCTCCATCAGGACCAAGACCTCACGCTCCATCAGGGCCAAGACCTCACGCTCCATCAGGGCCAATACCTCACGCTTCATCAGGACCAAGACCTCACGCTCCATCAGGACCAAGACCTCACGCTCCATCAGGGCCAAGACCTCACGCTCCATCAGGGCCAAGACCTCACAGTCCATCAGGACCAAGACCTCACGCTCCTTCAGGACCAATACCTCACGCTCCATCAGGACCAAGACCTCACCCTCCATCAGGACCAAGACCTCACGCTCCATCAGGACCAAGACCTCACGCTCCATCAGGACCAAGACCTCACGCTCCATCAGGACCAAGACCTCACGCTCCATCAGGACCAAGACCTCACGCTCCATCAGGACCAAGACCTCACGCTCCATCAGGACCAAGACCTCACGCTCCATCAGGACCAAGACCTCACGCTCCATCAGGACCAAGACCTCACGCTCCATCAGGACCAAGACCTCACGCTCCATCAGGACCAAGACCTCACGCTCCATCAGGACCAAGACCTCACGCTCCACCAGGACCAAGACCTCACGCTCCTTCAGGACCAAGACCTCACGCTCCTTCAGGACCAAGACCTCACGCTCCATCAGGACCAAGACCTCACGCCACAGGAACAGCTTCTTCCCGTCGGCAGTCGGCTCATCAACAGAACCCGGGTCCCCCACTGACTGACTGTCACCCCCAGGACTATTTTTATTCTTATTTTCTTTCTTCTTACCGGTCACTCCCCTGCACACTTCATATTTAAACACTCATGACTCTTAACATACACTTACATTAACGTATCTGTTTGTCTGAGCACTTTATCTTATACTTAATTTAATACCATTGCACTGTTGTTGTTGTTGATTGATGTTTGTCTCGTCTAACATCTCATGTCTAATGTTTATGCACCTTCCGCCTAGAAAAAATCCTCGTTTGTGTAAACATTCCTGGCAATAAACGGTTTCTGATTCTGTATGTATACAATCACAGTTTGTGCCTTAAGGTCCTCTTTTTATTTTTATTTAATGCTTTTTCTTCTGTCTTCTCTTTTTCTTCTCTGAAGTTTCAAATGTACTTTTGCAGTTTGTTATTGACAATTTATGAAATTGTTGAATAAAGAATTATAAAAAAAAAAGAAAAAAGTCTCGACTATTTGGCTCCGCCCCCTGACGTGACGTAGTCACCAGCCTGACAGAGAGAGTAGCTTCAGCTCGAAGAGGAGACCCGGAAGCAGGAGAACGTCGGTCCAAAGTTGTTGTAGTTTGTTTTTTAAACGCGCTTAATCGTTCACTAGTTACTCCCTGTCGTTTTATTTGGGACTGATCACTTTTAACTCTCTCTGACAGCGCGAGCTAACCAGCTCACCTGCTCCTGTTAGCCTGTTATCCTGCTAACCAGCTCACCTGCTAGCCTGCTAGCCTCTCTTCCTGCTAGCCTGCTAGCTCTCTTCGTGACAACATGTCTCTGCAGCTTCTGTCTGTGTGCTGCAGTCTGCTGACTTTAACTGCGACACTTGGACATGAACACGGTGAGACAATCATTCATTCATTCATTCTATAAAACCAGTCGCTCAATCGTGAAACTAACTTTAACTCTGCAAATCAATTAAATATAACACAATGCAGATGCATTTACACACACATATGTAATTATACATATGTGTGTGTAAATGCATCTGCATTGTATTGTGTATATATATATATATATATATATATATTATATATATGACAAACTATCCAGCGTGTCCTCTGATAAAGAAGTCACGTGCTGGATGGTGCAGAAAAATGGGCTAAACCTACTTCCTGTTTACACTGTGACGCGCATGGTAACGACTAACAATAGAGGAAAAATCAAGATGGCAATAGTGAGAAACAGGAGGTGTTGTAGTTGATGGTTTTATAATAATAATAATAATAATGCATTTAATTAATATAGCGCTTTTCTTAGTACTCAGTCACTTTACACAACATGTACAATGTCCTAAAAACTATGCAATAAAACAAGTAGAATAATAAAACAGATAAAAATAAATAAAAAGGGTTAGCGGGCCAGGTCTAGGCCAGGTGACCATAGCATAACACCAGAAAGGAGGACACTATGCGGTGTTTTGTGAGGCTGTGAATAATTAAACAGGAGTCAAAGTCAAAGTCAGTTTTATTTGTCACTTCTTCCATATTGTGCAAACATACAGAAGACCTGAAATTTTGTTTCTCTACTGTCTGAAAATAAAGTGAATAGTGCAACATTTAGAAAAAAAAGTAAAAAATAGACAACATATAACATATAAACATATAAACTAGACAACATATAACATATAAACATATAAACTAGACAACATATAACATATAACCAACATATAAACATATAAACTAGACAACATAGCATAAACAGCATATAAACATAGTGCAGAAACATAAAGTGAATAGTGCACCAGTTAAGAAAAAGTAAAAATAGACAACATATAACATATAAACAACGTATAAACATAGTGCAAAGACATATAAACATAGTGCAAAAACAAATTAGACATATAACATATGGTGCAAAAACATATAACATATAGTGCAAAAACAGATTAGGAAACTATTTAAGTGTGCGTTAGTAGCAGCGGTCAGACAGTTTAGCAGCAGAGTCTAGATGTGGGAGTGGTGAGGTAGAGAGTTCAGCTTCCTGACAGCTTGGTGGATGAAGCTGGTTGACAGCCTAGTGGTGGAGCCCGGAGGCTCCGGTATCTCCTCCCAGAGGGCAGGAGGCTGAAGAGACCGTGTGAGGGGTGGCAGGGGTCGCTCACAATTGAGGTCGCTTTGCGGGTGAGGCGGGTGTTGTATGTGTCCTGCAGGGAGGGGAGGGGGGGGGAGTGAGGCACCAATGATTCTTCCAGCTGCATTCACTATGCGCTGCAGGGCTTTCCTGCTGTAGTCTGTGCAGCTTCCGCCCCACACAGTGATGCAGTTGGTCAGGATGCTCTCCATGGTCCACGGTAGAAGGTGCACATGATGGATGGAGGGCTTCCTGCTTTCCTCAGTTTCCGGAGGAAGTAGAGGCGCCTCTGTGCTTTCTTTGCCAGGGTTTTCGTGTTGGCTGTCCACGAGAGGTCCTCACTGATGTCCACCCCCAGGAACTTGGTGCTGCTGACTTGTTCAATGTCAGCACCGTTGATGGTCAGTGGTGGGTGTTGGGTGTGGCCTTTCCGGAAGTCAACAACAATCTCCTTGGTCTTGCTGTTGTTCAGAAGGAGGTTGTTGTCTCTGCACCACGTGGTCAGAAGGTTGACCTCCTTCCTGTAGTGGGTCTCGTCATCCTTGGTGATGAGACCTATCAGAGTGGTGTCGTCTGCGAATTTGACCATGTGATTGGTGCTGTAGCTGGTTTTGCAGTCGTGTGTCAGCAAGGTGAAGAGCAGTGGACTGAGCACACAGCCCTGAGGGGCCCCTGTGCTCAGAGTGATGGATGCAGTTTGATTTTATTAAGTGTGAAGAGAGATGTGAGCCCTTTTTACTGTAATTGATCTCCTTGGAGCATACCCTGCGTTATCAACTAATTAATATGTATTTGTATTTGTTATATGTATATGTTATGTATATATATATATATATATATATATATATATATATATATATATATATATATATATATATATATATATATATATTATTAATATGTAATTATTAATTGTAATTAACAATGAATTAATATGTATTTTTTAAATATATTTTAATATATTGCAATATATTCGGTAAAAAGTAATAAGACACCGCTGTAGTTCAAAGTAAAAGTTCAATTAAAATCTTAAGTTATGAATCTTAACCTTTCCCTCTGTTAGCGTGCTTTGATTATTGGATGCCTGGAAGAACTCAGTTCAACAACTTCTCTCGTTCTCTAAATTTATTTACTAAATGATCACAAGTAAAGTAGCAAGCGCTGCAATTGCAAAAGCAGTGAGTGGAACAGCAACACGCAGGTTGGGCAAAGAACAACTGCCCCACCACGGAAGTGGGGCCTTTCATACACAGTTTATCGTCACAGGTTCGTCTCGCCTCGTCCTAACATCTGATTCGCTCTGTCCTGTCAAGAGGAGGAGAATCCCGTGTTCTCATCTTTTCTCACAAGACTGGAACACAACGACCAGTCTGCTTCCAGAATGTCAATATACTGATAAACAGTTGTGGTGTTGAAGTGTGCAGGCGTGTGACTAACTTCCCTTGAGAACTGGACATTTCATAGACACAACAGCTGCTTAGCTGTGTTATACTGACCTCGCTAACCTGAACTTTAATAGACATGAAGAGTAATGCAATGAAGAATATCTACAGAATATAAGGATTTATATTATCAATCCCCCTTTTTACATAATTTATTATGTAAACTAACCAATAATATAAAGCTACAACAATGGGCTATGTCAGTTCATAACTCTATGTGTGTGTTACTTAACAGAGTGGAAATCTCTAAACAGACACAACAGCACACCTATGTTATAGACGTTTTTATAAGAAGCTAACACCTCCGTTAAACTGATGTAACGTTACTGTGAATAAATAATAAACTAATAAAGATTGCTCGTTAGATCCTCAAAACAGAATTATATCTCATGTTTAACCGCTACGGAGAAACCGGAGCCAGCGGATCATTTCTAAAAGTCCAGCCGGGATCAGGCTGCTCTCATCGGGCAGCAGAGCGCTGACGGCCGGCGTCCGGCGTCCGGCTTGATGCTGCGCCGGACGCCGGACAGGGCGTTGAAAACCAGGACTTCTGCTAACGGTTAGCTGAGTTTGCCAACTTCAACAACATGTGAAGGCAGAAGTAGTAGAGCACAACATAGCAGGAGCATCACACGCCTGTGACCAATCAGGCTTCAGACAGAGGTTCAGACCGCCCAGCTCATTTGCATATAAGGACACAGAAATACATAAATAAATAAATGAAGAAATACAGAAATGTAGAAATAGATTTATTTAATGATGTCCTGTTTAGGTATAACTTATATTCCTGTGTTTATTTATTTATACATTTATTTAAGCATTTATTTATTTATTCCTGTATTTATTTATACATTTATTTAAGCATTTATTTATTTATTCATGCATTTATTTATTTATAATTAAGTCATTTCCGGTCCTCCATAGTGTTGTAGTTGATGTTTTGGTGGAGGTCCTGCTGAAGCTGTCGTGTTCCTCATATCCTCCTGCTGCTGCCTGACCTTTGACCTCGTCCACTTCATCACCAACGAGCCCATTAAGGAAATAATTGTGACTCCTCCCCTTCAGAGGTCTTCAGGGTCTTTTGGTGTTTTCCTTTGAGGAGGAGCAGCTGATTTGTCCGATCCTAATGTTTACCTGTATTCACCTGCAGGCCTCCTCTTAACCGGACTTCCTCTGTTGAACGTAATGATTAAAATATGCTTTGTCTTCCAGGGGCCGGTGTCAGAGTGGTCGTCAAAGAAGGGAACGATGTCCTCTTACCTTGTTCCCTCGGCACCCAGAACATCGCAGCCGCTCTCTTTGACTGGAAGAAAGTAGCTCAGGGAGGTCATGGTCAGAAGGAGGTGTTCATGTATGATGCAGGCGTTCACTACAACAACGGCCGTGATGGTCAGAACCCAGGGTTCAGAGGACGAGTCTCTTTTTTTCAAGATGAGCTGAAACACGGCAACGCCTCCATCGTCATCAGAAACACCAAGACGGCCGACGGTGGAAACTACAGCTGTGCTTTTCCACGTCTCCAGACGCCTCAAACCTTCTACGTTCAGCTGCTTGTTGGTGAGGGCTTTACTTACACCGTTACTCCTAAATGTACCTTTTGTTCCTCCAGCTGTCATCAAGGTTTGAGGCGTTGGACTTGCTTGTTATAAATGAGACTCCTGGACAAAACCCTTTTCTGGAACTTTTTTGGTAGTTTCTACCTGCAGTGCTTTTGGTATTAACCCTCTGTAAGTTTAGTAAATACACTTACCCACCTTCAAAGGGATCCCTTCTGTTCATATTCCTCTTCGTCACAGGAATCAAATCCTCAGGCTCTGAAGCTCCTCCGTCCTCCTCGTCGCTACTCACCAAAATAACCACCACTGCTTCCTCCTAGTAACGTGCGTCCTCGCCATGTTCTCTTTGTTTATCAACCTCAGGTGTGTAGCGTCTTAGAGGTCCACACAACACATCCTCTCTAACTGTGTGAATCGCATTCGAGCTCACAGGAGGAAGGAAACGGAAGCGGAAAGCCTACTGATTCCTCTAGAAGTTTAAACGTATTTCTGAGACGTCTTATCGCGAAGATATGAATATTAAATAGTAAATATTGTAAAATGTGGATCTGCGTCGCGAGTTCCGGAAGTGTTAAACATTTACTAAACATCTTCTCCTCTCTTTGTCTCCTTCTCCTGCTGTAGTCTCCTTCTCCTGCTTTAGTCTCCTTCTTTAGTCTCCTTCTCCTTCTTTAGTCTCCTTCTCCTGCTTTAGTCTCCTTCTTTAGTCTCCTTCTCCTGCTTTAGTCTCCTGCTTTAGTCTCCTTCTCCTGCTTTAGTCTCCTGCTTTAGTCTCCTTCTTTAGTCTCCTTCTCCTTCTTTAGTCTCCTTCTCCTTCTTTAGTCTCCTTCTCCTGCTTTAGTCTCCTTCTTTAGTCTCCTTCTCCTGCTTTAGTCTCCTTCTTTAGTCTCCTTCTCCTTCTTTAGTCTCCTTCTCCTGCTTTAGTCTCCTTCTCCTGCTTTAGTCTCCTTCTTTAGTCTCCTTCTCCTTCTTTAGTCTCCTTCTCCTGCTTTAGTCTCCTCCTCCTGCTTTAGTCTCCTTCTCCTTCTTTAGTCTCCTTCTCCTGCTTTAGTCTCCTTCTTTAGTCTCCTTCTCCTTCTTTAGTCTCCTTCTCCTGCTTTAGTCTCCTTCTCCTGCTTTAGTCTCCTTCTTTAGTCTCCTTCTCCTGCTTTAGTCTCCTTCTCCTGCTTTAGTCTCCTTCTCCTGCTTTAGTCTCCTTCTTTAGTCTCCTTCTCCTTCTTTAGTCTCCTTCTCCTGCTTTAGTCTTCTCCTCCTTCTTTAGTCTCCTTCTCCTGCTTTAGTCTCCTTCTTTAGTCTCCTTCTCCTGCTTTAGTCTCCTTCTCCTGCTTTAGTCTCCTTCTCCTGCTTTTGTCTCCTTCTCCTTCTTTAGTCTCCTTCTCCTGCTTTAGTCTCCTTCTCCTGCTTTAGTCTCCTTCTTTAGTCTCCTTCTCCTGCTTTAGTCTCCTTCTTTAGTCTCCTTCTCCTGCTTTAGTCTCCTTCTCCTGCTTTAGTCTCCTTCTCCTGCTTTAGTCTCCTTCTCCTGCTTTAGTCTCCTTCTCCTTCTTTAGTCTCCTTCTCCTGCTTTAGTCTCCTTCTCCTGCTTTAGTCTTCTTCTCCTGCTTTAGTCTCCTTCTTTAGTCTCCTTCTCCTGCTTTAGTCTCCTTCTCCTGCTTTAGTCTCCTTCTCCTGCTTTAGTCTCCTTCTCCTGCTTTAGTCTCCTTCTCCTGCTTTAGTCTCCTGCTTTAGTCTCCTTCTCCTGCTTTAGTCTTCTTCTCCTGCTTTAGTCTCCTTCTTTAGTCTCCTTCTCCTGCTTTAGTCTCCTTCTCCTGCTTTAGTCTCCTTCTCCTGCTTTAGTCTCCTTCTCCTGCTTTAGTCTCCTTCTCCTGCTTTAGTCTCCTGCTTTAGTCTCCTTCTCCTGCTTTAGCCTCCTTCTCCTGCTTTAGTCTCCTTCTCCTGCTTTAGTCTCCTTCTCCTTCTTTAGTCTC
This sequence comes from Myoxocephalus aenaeus, assembly GCA_038501785.1. NCBI lineage: Eukaryota > Metazoa > Chordata > Actinopteri > Perciformes > Cottidae > Myoxocephalus > Myoxocephalus aenaeus. The sequence goes on along the minus strand of JBAMJR010000421.1, from coordinate 41,343 downwards.
CTTCTCCTGCTTTAGTCTCCTTCTCCTTCTTTAGTCTCCTTCTCCTGCTTTAGTCTCCTTCTCCTGCTTTAGCCTCCTTCTCCTGCTTTAGTCTCCTTCTCCTTCTTTAGTCTCCTTCTCCTGCTTTAGTCTCCTTCTCCTGCTTTAGTCTCCTTCTCCTTCTTTAGTCTCCTTCTCCTTCTTTAGTCTCCTTCTCCTGCTTTAGTCTCCTTCTCCTGCTTTAGTCTCCTTCTCCTGCTTTAGTCTCCTGCTTTAGTCTCCTTCTCCTTCTTTAGTCTCCTTCTCCTGCTTTAGTCTCCTTCTCCTGCTTTAGTCTCCTTCTCCTTCTTTAGTCTCCTTCTCCTGCTTTAGTCTCCTTCTCCTGCTTTAGTCTCCTTCTTTAGTCTCCTTCTCCTTCTTTAGTCTCCTTCTCCTGCTTTAGTCTCCTTCTCCTGCTTTAGTCTCCTTCTCCTGCTTTAGTCTCCTTCTCCTGCTTTAGCCTCCTTCTCCTGCTTTAGTCTCCTTCTCCTGCTTTAGCCTCCTTCTCCTGCTTTAGTCTCCTTCTCCTGCTTTAGTCTCCTTCTCCTGCTTTAGTCTCCTTCTTTAGTCTCCTTCTCCTGCTGTAGCCTCCTTCTCCTGCTTTAGTCTCCTTCTCCTGCTTTAGTCTCCTTCTCCTGCTTTAGTCTCCTTCTTTAGTCTCCTTCTCCTGATTTAGTCTCCTTCTTTAGTCTCCTTCTCCTGCTTTAGCCTCCTTCTCCTGCTTTAGTCTCCTTCTTTAGTCTCCTTCTCCTGCTTTAGTCTCCTTCTTTAGTCTCCTTCTCCTGCTTTAGTCTCCTTCTCCTGCTTTAGTCTCCTTCTCCTGCTTTAGTCTCCTTCTCCTGCTTTAGTCTCCTTCTTTAGTCTCCTTCTCCTGCTTTAGTCTCCTTCTCCTGCTTTAGTCTCCTTCTTTAGTCTCCTTCTCCTGCTTTAGCCTCCTTCTTTAGTCTCCTTCTCCTGCTTTAGTCTCCTTCTCCTGCTTTAGTCTCCTTCTCCTGCTGTAGTCTCCTTCTCCTGCTTTAGTCTCCTTCTCCTGCTGTAGTCTCCTTCTCCTGCTTTAGTCTCCTTCTCCTGCTGTAGTCTCCTTCTCCTGCTGTAGTCTCCTTCTCCTGCTTTAGTCTCCTTCTCCTGCTGTAGTCTCCTGCTTTAGTCTCCTTCTCCTGCTGTAGTCTCCTTCTCCTTCTTTAGTCTCCTTCTCCTGCTTTAGTCTCCTTCTCCTTCTTTAGTCTCCTTCTCCTGCTTTAGTCTCCTTCTCCTGCTTTAGTCTCCTTCTCCTGCTTTAGTCTCCTTCTCCTTCTTTAGTCTCCTTCTCCTGCTTTAGTCTCCTTCTCCTGCTTTAGTCTCCTTCTTTAGTCTCCTGCTTTAGTCTCCTTCTCCTGCTTTAGTCTCCTTCTCCTGCTTTAGTCTCCTGCTTTAGTCTCCTTCTCCTGCTTTAGTCTCCTTCTTTAGTCTCCTTCTCCTGCTTTAGTCTCCTTCTCCTGCTTTAGTCTCCTTCTTTAGTCTCCTTCTCCTGCTTTAGTCTCCTTCTCCTGCTTTAGTCTCCTTCTCCTGCTTTAGTCTCCTTCTTTAGTCTCCTTCTCCTGCTTTAGTCTCCTTCTTTAGTCTCCTTCTCCTGCTTTAGTCTCCTTCTCCTGCTTTAGTCTCCTTCTTTAGTCTCCTTCTCCTGCTTTAGTCTCCTTCTTTAGTCTCCTTCTCCTGCTTTAGTCTCCTTCTTTAGTCTCCTTCTCCTGCTTTAGTCTCCTTCTTTAGTCTCCTTCTCCTTCTTTAGTCTCCTTCTCCTGCTTTAGTCTCCTTCTCCTGCTTTAGTCTCCTTCTCCTGCTTTAGTCTCCTTCTCCTGCTTTAGTCTCCTTCTCCTTCTTTAGTCTCCTTCTCCTGCTTTAGTCTCCTTCTCCTGCTTTAGTCTCCTTCTCCTGCTTTAGTCTCCTTCTCCTGCTGTAGTCTCCTTCTTTAGTCTCCTTCTCCTTCTTTAGTCTCCTTCTCCTGCTTTAGTCTCCTTCTCCTGCTTTAGTCTCCTTCTCCTGCTTTAGTCTCCTTCTCCTGCTTTAGTCTCCTTCTCCTGCTTTAGTCTCCTTCTCCTGCTTTAGTCTCCTTCTCCTGCTTTAGTCTCCTTCTTTAGTCTTCTTCTCCTGCTTTAGTCTCCTTCTCCTGCTTTAGTCTCCTTCTCCTGCTTTAGTCTCCTTCTTTAGTCTCCTTCTCCTGCTTTAGTCTCCTTCTCCTTCTTTAGTCTCCTTCTCCTGCTTTAGTCTCCTTCTTTAGTCTCCTTCTCCTGCTTTAGTCTCCTTCTCCTGCTTTAGTCTCCTTCTCCTGCTTTAGTCTCCTTCTCCTGCTTTAGTCTCCTTCTTTAGTCTCCTTCTCCTGCTTTAGTCTCCTTCTCCTGCTTTAGTCTCCTTCTCCTGCTTTAGTCTCCTTCTTTAGTCTCCTTCTCCTTCTTTAGTCTCCTTCTCCTGCTTTAGTCTCCTTCTCCTGCTTTAGTCTCCTTCTCCTGCTTTAGTCTCCTTCTCCTGCTTTAGTCTTCTTCTCCTGCTTTAGTCTCCTTCTTTAGTCTTCTTCTCCTGCTTTAGTCTCCTTCTTTAGTCTCCTTCTCCTGCTTTAGTCTCCTTCTCCTGCTTTAGTCTCCTTCTCCTGCTTTAGTCTTCTTCTCCTGCTTTAGTCTCCTTCTCCTGCTTTAGTCTCCTTCTCCTGCTTTAGTCTCCTTCTCCTGCTTTAGCCTCCTTCTTTAGTCTCCTTCTTTAGTCTCCTTCTCCTGCTTTAGCCTCCTTCTCCTGCTTTAGTCTCCTTCTCCTTCTTTAGTCTCCTTCTCCTGCTTTAGCCTCCTTCTTTAGTCTCCTTCTCCTGCTTTAGTCTCCTTCTCCTGCTGTAGTCTCCTTCTCCTTCTTTAGTCTCCTTCTCCTGCTTTAGTCTCCTTCTCCTGCTTTAGTCTCCTTCTCCTGCTTTAGTCTCCTTCTCCTGCTGTAGTCTCCTTCTCCTGCTTTAGTCTCCTTCTCCTGCTTTAGTCTCCTTCTCCTGCTGTAGTCTCCTTCTCCTGCTTTAGTCTCCTTCTCCTGCTTTAGTCTCCTTCTCCTGCTTTAGTCTCCTTCTCCTGCTGTAGTCTCCTTCTCCTGCTTTAGTCTCCTTCTCCTGCTTTAGTCTCCTTCTCCTTCTTTAGTCTCCTTCTCCTGCTTTAGTCTCCTTCTCCTGCTTTAGTCTCCTTCTTTAGTCTCCTTCTCCTGCTTTAGTCTCCTTCTCCTGCTTTAGTCTCCTTCTTTAGTCTCCTTCTCCTGCTTTAGTCTCCTTCTTTAGTCTCCTTCTCCTGCTTTAGTCTCCTTCTCCTGCTTTAGTCTCCTTCTCCTGCTTTAGTCTCCTGCTTTAGTCTCCTTCTCCTGCTTTAGTCTCCTTCTCCTGCTTTAGTCTCCTGCTGTAGTCTCCTTCTCCTGCTTTAGTCTCCTTCTCCTGCTTTAGTCTCCTTCTCCTGCTTTAGTCTCCTGCTGTAGTCTTCTTCTCCTGCTGTAGTCTCCTTCTCCTGCTGTAGTCTCCTTCTCCTGCTGTAGTCTCCTTCTCCTGCTGTAGTCTCCTTCTCCTGCTTTAGTCTCCTTCTCCTGCTTTAGTCTCCTTCTCCTGCTTTAGTCTCCTTCTCCTGCTTTAGTCTCCTTCTTTAGTCTCCTTCTCCTGCTTTAGTCTCCTCCTCCTGCTTTAGTCTCCTTCTTTAGTCTCCTTCTCCTGCTTTAGTCTCCTTCTTTAGTCTCCTTCTCCTGCTTTAGTCTCCTTCTCCTGCTGTAGTCTCCTCCTCCTTTCTTCTGCTCCTCCTCCTCGTGGTCTCTTCTTAAAAAGCATCTATAACCAAAGACTCACAAGTTGTCGTGTTGCCTTCAGGATCTTCAGGATCTTCAGCCTCTCGGTGCCGTGTGAGCCGAGCTGCCGTCTTCTGCTTCCTCCTCCGTTAACTCGGGTGACTAACGCAGTAGCTGCTGCTTTCATGAGCTACCAGGTGTGAACAAAGACCTTCTGTTTCCATCCAGTGATGATCCCTTCATCGTATTGACTGCATGTCCTCCCTCCAGTATTTGACATGCAGCGTTGTGTGCTTGTGTCCTAGCTGGCAGGTCTTCTCCTTCCACGTCTTTGATGGCTGCATGTTTCTGTCTATGCTAAGCTAAGCTAACCGACAGCTGGATGCAGCTTCATATTTTGCGTACAGACACGAGTGGTATCACTCTTCCTGTCCGGCAAAGTGAATTATCAAAGACGATCACTGGCCCCTCCCACCTGCAGGGTTGGGTACCGAGAACCAACCCGTCCGGTTCCTACCGGACCGAAAAGCAACGCAGATTTCGGTGCTTCCTTCCGGTGCCTGAGCCGATTTAAATACTTTTTTTTGTACACTACTCTGTAAAGTTGGACGGTATATAGATACTAAAAAGGTAGCGCGGTACCCGTACGTTAAAAACGTTAAGATTTGGATGTATCCATACTATTAAAATAGCGCGGATCAGAGCACACTGGCTGCTCCACTCTGTCTGCCTGCATGCAGAGCGGGGCTCAAGGGGGCGGGGCTCAAGGGGGCGGGGCTCAGGGGGGCGGGTCTCAAGGGGCGGGGCTCAAGGGGGCGGGGCTTCCAGCGCTCACACAGATCGCTGAGACGCGAGCTTTTGAACGTCCGTCCTCGGCTTGCTGGAACAAATCTCCCCCAGTTGATATGAATGATGACGTGTAGTCCAGTAGAGCAGCAGCACACCTTTTAAAAAATAAATATATTATTTATACCGTACTTTTCGGGTTACAAGCCGCTCCTACGGCTGATCAGTGTCCCCGCTGTAGCAAGCTAGTAGCGCTGCTAGCTAGCGCTTCTGCTGCTACCGGCCGCTGCTGCTGCTACTGCCCGCGTCCCCTCTGCCCAAGTCGGGTGTCGAGCCTGGTCCCGCTACCTTCGGTGGTTTTCAGGGAGCTAGCGGAAGTTAGCGAGGAAGTGACGGAGCGCTAGCAGGAGCCCCAGCTGGCTACAGCGGGGAGCTAACGGGGACACTGACCGAAGGTAGTAGCGGCTTGTAACCCGAAAAGTACGGTAGTTTGAAGTTAAAAGGTTTGCAGCTGTAGTTTGAAGTCTAGTGTTTTATGTAATTATTTATTTATATTTATAGTATACTTTAAACAGTTAATATATTGTTCAATTTGAAGAAAAAAAATTGCCTTGGCAATAAAAAAGTATGGGTTCAGGCACCGTTTAGCACCGGTATCGTTTTAAAAGTATCGGTTTAGCACCGGTATCGTTTTAAAAGTATCGGTTTAGCACCGGTATCGGGAAAAACCCAAACGATACCCATCCCCTCCCACCTGCTGATGCTGGAGTCACTGGTGACGGTCCAGACCACTAAACAGGTCGTGTCTGCAGTGAGACCCAGAGCCTCATGTTTCCCCTCCTTCAGTCGGCTCAGCTCGTGATGTCACCACACATGAATGTTCCCGTTTGTCTTTCAGATGCAACCTTTGAAGACCGGTCCGGAGAAAGTCCAGGTGAGCGATGATGTCACTGACGATCATGTGTGAAGTGTGCGCTGTAGACCTTCAGATCTTTCATTCACTCCATCTCTCTATTGACTGGTCACAATTGAAGCATCCCTTCTTCCAGAGGTCTGGTCATTAATCATAACACCAGTTATGAATCCTCATTGCAGAGGAACATGCTCAGAATACCCAGAACAATGGAGAGGGAATATAAAGACACAACTATGAGATTAATATCTGATCTCTTTGTTGATCAGATATCTTTTGAACAGTGATCAATGTTAGCAGACAGATGAGGCGAGTCCAGATTTAGATGTCACTGATCTCTACGTCTGCAATGTTTAAAGGACGTCGTGTTTAAGGGAAGGCGTTGTGTCCAAAGCTTTGAGTAATAATATGAATAGTGATAGCGTCACACACTGATCAGTGACATCATCAATCACAATGATTTCTCCTGATCTGTCTATTAACCTCTTTGCGTTCCTGTAAGATTTGCCGAAAAACGCCTATCCAGGTATACCCAAAGTAAACTGGAAGCTGTACTTGAACTATTTGGAGTAAATGCATGGTCTTGGTCTCTTTTGAAAGGTAACACTCTGAAGCTTTTCCCTCAATAGTCAGAATCACTTTAAGTGCTGCTGACACTGAGTTATATAAGTTTGAACACACTAAGTATAAGGTTTGTATTTCCGCCTGAACATTTCTTTGCAAATAGATGCCTGTAGATGACTATAAATGAGACTTATGAACTGGAAAACACAATGGGACAATAGCCTGAAGCCTTATCTAGTCTAAGTAAAAAGTAGATAATAATATCACAGAAAATTTATATTTTACACATGTTTGTCTAATGAAATGTCTACGCGTTTTTCCATTTTGAGACTGAAAATATTCATGATATATATACTATATAACTATTAAAAAGGCTTATAGTCTTGCAAACTTATAGAGGTACTATTCATATTTACTACCAGTATTGCTGACAAATGAAGTATAAATGCATTTTCGTGCTAATTCAATGCCAAACTGAGGATCTGTCAGCAGCTGGTCTGTCTCATTATCTCCACCCCCTCTTGTTTAGACCCATTTTTTAGGCAATTTCATTGGCTATACGAAACGCCTGTCATCTGAGCTGTATGACGTGACAGGCTTGATCCACGTAAGGAAAGAGAGGCTGAGCCTGTTCTTCAATGTAGACTCTAGTTGGGTAATGTAGCCTGTCAGTCAGGACATGAAGCTCCTATCGGTTCAAGTGAAGTTCCATTAGAAAGGTTAGATTTCGGCGGACATTTTGGTGCCCAGTTTTCATCTGTGCTCTCATGCAAACTTGCTTTGCTTCTATAAACACAGAGATATTGTGTCATATCTTCCAGCTGATATGAAATGATGCAACACCAGTTCGTGGATATTTATGGATGGAGTCACGTGTTTTGGACTAAATCTTTTATGGGATTTTTTTTGTATTGGACCTTTACGACGTAACAACGCCGTTGTTGTTGGAATGTTATGGATTTATGGATCAATATGAGGCGTCATCGGTGAGTTGCCTGGATTTTGCTATGGTTTGTGTCACGGTTTGGGGTTTTCCTGTTTTGTTGTGAAGTCCTTGTCTTGTGTGTCCTCTGTGTTTCTGCACTTCCTGCCCTGTGATTGGGTCAGTCCCAATCTCCACCTTACGGACTCACAGACTTTGAGGCGCGCTCCCGTGAGTCCGTGAGGGTTTGGTTCTGTCCCACTGTCACATCGTGGAGTGCTCGAGGCTCTCTGGCAGACATGTTGACCCTTTATGATCCCTTTCCGTAAGTCAGCATTAGATGCTGACTTGCCTAAGGGAATTACCCACAGTTCATAGCAATGTGACGTTAAACACGCAGTTCCCAATGGAAGCATGGAGACGTAAAAAAAAAAAGGTAAACAAAGAGACACGTGGGCGTTCAGCTCGATAAAATACACTATAACATTACGGATTAAAGATGGAACATAAAAACACATGAAATCAGAGGAAAGCAAGCAGAATATATATATATATATATATATATATATATATATATATATATATTTATTTTTACATTCATCAAACATTTCGTTTTGACAAAACGAGTAAATAGATGATTTAAAATGACTTCTCATCTCGTGAGGAAGACGTTCAAATCAGTGAATGAAAAGTATAAAATAAATACACAATTGTACACAATATTTGTGTATGTGGTCATGTGATGTTGCAGCAAAGTGCTGTCCCATTCATATTCACACCATCAAGGCCTCACAGCCTCTCACACTCACCACTTAGCAGCTGACGTCAGTGAGTCCTGAGGGTTCAGGGCTTGAGGGTTTAGGGGGGGATTGAGATTGGGCCAGAGTCTGATGCCCTGTTCCCTGATTGTGTATTCATTCACCTGTGCTGCCCTCATTGTTTTCCACCTGTGCCTCGTTACCTTCCTCTTGTATTTAAACCCTGTGTGTCTTCTGCCCCAGTGTCAGTGTACTGTGTGTTACCTGTTTGTTCCTGTGCCCTTTATGGATCCCTATTTTTGATGCTCGATCCTTTGTTTTTGGAAGTCTGTTTTGGGGAAATAACTTTACTTTACATCGTCGTCGGCGTTTGGGACCTAATTGCTACGTGACAGTTTGTTTGTTTGTTGTTGTCTGACAAAAGTGTTGACTGTAGCTGCTGTGGTGGTCTGATCTTGAAACTGCACAGTTGGAATCACAAGAATCGTAGGTTTCCAGAAACATATGGCACTCGTACCGAACTATAAATAGATGTACAATAGAATGTACAGTAAAAGACGCCCGCGGGACGGCAGAGCTCTAACAGGTCCGTCTCTGGCTGGAAAAGTCTTTCCTTGACCTCATGAGATGTGAAGGAGAGTTATTAAGTCTTACCTGTTATTAATTAAAAGCTTTGTTTTATGTTTGTAATGTAAAGGGGCGATAAGGAAACCAACAAATATCTAAATTCCAGAACTGAAAACCGAAGACCTACCAGCTCTAGTAATCAGGTGGAACTCAGATGGCTCAAGTGCTCCTTTGTGGCCTAATGCAGTGTTTCTCCAGTGTGCCCAGTTGGACCCCCCATTGGGGGAGGAGAGGTGGAAGCCACCGCTTGCATACGGCCTTTTGTCAGTTATGGTGGGCCTAAGAGGGGCTGTGCTCTTTGGAAACAGCACCTGTCCCACTGGATAGAGGAGGCCATGCATACGGGGTGAACGTGGGCGACCCTGAGAGGTGGGCCTGTGGAGGACATATGTGCTGCAGCCTCATGGCTTCACCCAGCACATTCACCACTACAGAGTGAACGCTGCCACCCCTCACCCACTGGGTGTGGGTCTTTGGCCAGGTTCCTCTGCTTGAGCCGTATGAGGTAGGTTCTTGGGATTCCTTGTGACTTGCTATAAGTCCTCCAGCGTTAAGCACGGCCTCTACCGGTCAGCAAGGATGAAATGGAACGAAGCTTACGAAGGTAACTACGGTTCTATGAATCCTGGCCGACCGCCAGAGTTCTTGGTCACTCAGAATCTCGTAAACTCACGAGAAGATTCCGTAGGACTGATCTCAGGATGACGCCGGACCTTCTGCCCGGCTGGGGTCATCCGAGGTCACCGGTCACTTTGTTGATGTAAAAGACTCAACCTGCGTGGAAGATATCCAGTGTTCAGCACTGCCTCTGTCGGCCGTGGTGGGGCCGCAAGGAATTGTGGGATGGCATCATCTCCTTTGCTGAAAGCGATAAGGAAGGAAGCGTTGAAGCACCTTTCCTTAGCAGCTAGAGGATCATCATGGCTGCCTCTCAGATACTTAGAACGCATTAGTACATCATGTTTCACGTCCTACTGCAATGTGCACGTTGTATGCATGCACGTGTTTCTACTTTCCTACTCTTTACTGTTGTGTTTAGTGTTTGGAACATGTCAGTAACATGATATTTCTCAGGAACAAAACAAAGCTTTGATATTTTAATTTCTCTTGATCTTGACTCAAAGTAACAAAAAGAACAGAGTACATGTGTAGAAGTATTTGTATACCGAGATGCATCGAGTCACGACATGTTTATTTATTCTTTGAATGAAATGGGGGAAGACGTTCTCTGTTCTTTACTCTTAAACATAATGTCTACAGTTAATAATCTTCGTACTGTGTTCACAGTTGCAGCTCCAAAGCCGTTCGTCACGGCCCTCGATGCTGGAGAGAAGTGGTCACTGCTGCAGTGTGAGGTTCGAGGTGCTTCTCCTAAACCTAAAGTGAGCTGGCAGGACAGTGATGGAAACCAACTTCCTGCTGAGGAACCTCAGGTCTCAGAGAGAGGAAGCAGCTATGACATCACTCTCAACATCACTGTGACCAAGACGGGCCGCTATCGCTGTGTAGTGGAGCAGGAAGACATCAAGCACAGGATCACTGCTGAGACCTTTGTGCACATCAGTGGTGAGACCTCATTGTTGTTGTTCATGTCTTATTAGTTTAAACGTTATTTCAGACTTCTTTAGTTGTTGCTTTGTGTCGTCTGTGTGCTGTACATGAGATGTAGTTACATTTCTACTGGTTACATTTGCTTTTTGTGTTTCAGAGAAAGTGTGTGAAGACTCATCCAGCAAAGTGGCCGTCGGATGGTGTTGTGGATGTGTTTTAGGAGTTATTGTTGTTCTTGCAGTTGGAGCTCTGCTTGTATTTGTGAAGTGCATCACAATACGCCTCGTTAACAGTAAGTTTATATGAAATACTTCAGCGTGTCCATAACGTGCAGACATCAACACAACAGATGCTCTGATACAAGCAGTGTGTCGGCTCAAAGCTTCTGGTGGGAATGCTTCAGTCTGAATGTCTGTCAGAGGATAACAGTCTGAATATCTGCTGGAACGTTGACATGTGAGCAATGATGGAAACTACCAAAGTATTTCATGAGGTTTTATAGTTGGAGAACAGCTGCTTGTCTTAGTGTTAAGTTTTAAACTGGTCAATCAATATCCACGAGTAAGTGTCTGAAAGCAGACTTTTAGAAGATGATGTAAAACATATTTTGTAATATAAAAGTTAACTTTATGTAACACATACTCTCTTCTCTGTGCTGCAGGTCCTCTACAGCAGAGAGACGATGCGGAAAACCATCTGGATGCAGAGGATAAAAAGGGTTTGAATACCCAGGCAAACGGTGTGACTTACAAGGAGGTGAAGACTTCATCTGAAGATCCTTCAGCCTGAGGACATTTTGTTCGGTCCTCTCCTTCTGACCTCCAGAGGTCTGAGGCTCAGGTTAGAATGGTTCATGTTAAACACAGAGCTCTACATCCAGAGGGGAGACAGTTAAATCATGTGAAGCTCCTCTGAGTATAAAGTACCATAAAAGAAGCTAGAACAATGAATGAAAGGACGCTGGTTCAGGAAGAGAACAAAGGTCCAGCATCGCCTCACCAGTGTGGTACTCGTCTGCCTCCAGCTGGGTACCAGCTCACACCGTAATGAAGTGGAGGTTCTAATGAGGACGAAGACACGTCTTGTATGAACACTTTACTTGTGAACTGCAGTATTACAAACTGTTAGTGATTCAGAACGCGCTCTTGCACCTGACATTTATTATATTGTAGTGTTTTTAAAGCTTAGTTGGTCAAATTTAGACTTGCACAGTGTAAAAGAAAGAAATTGTTCATGTGTACATTACAATGCACAAGAAATATGATAATAAGGGATATTATTATGAAGGATTTGTAATTGTATGCATATGAAGGTCACTGTTTTTATTACTGTATAATGATTGATGTGTGAATAGATGTTAGACAAGGTTGCGTGTTGCTCAGAGCCAGTGAACTGTCACTTTAAGGGATTGTAGTTCTCTTGTTCGCCTGAGGCGGCGGAGCTGAACGTTGACTTTTGAGATGACAGAATCAACCTTTCTGAAGAAGAGGAAGTAAAAGAAGAAGAATAGCTCCGCCCCTGAAGCTGCAGGCCAATGAACATGGAGATCACTGGAAAGGTGTTATAATTAAGCAATAAGGTACGAGCGGCAGGACTGTATCGTCAATAATGTACTGTTCAAGTGTGTTGTTAGGCCCGACACACAAGCTTTCATAATACGGGTACCTGCGACTTTATAAATAGTAATAGTAGCTCCCTTACAGCACAAAATAGTTGTAGCAGGAACCGGGACCACAGACACTTTATTCACCCTGACACTCATCAGAAGTCATTCCCCCCAAAACATCAAAGTTTACACCAAACGTGTTTAACTGTCACCGGCTGAGCTTCACTTTGATCACACACTGACGGGGGCAGAGAAATAACACAAAATATATTTATATGCATTACAATTGAACAAGAAATCAACAAGATATATAAAAAGATAAAACATGCTAAAAACGCGGTCAGTATTAACGGCTTTGATACTTTATATAAACATTTAAAGTCAAAACACAAAGGTACCTTTATTCCTAAAAAAGAAGTTATGATGTTTAAGGGAAGGAAAAATATGGTGTGTGTGTGTGTGTGTGTGTGTGAGAGAGTATATTTATATATCTTATTGTAGATCTTTGTGAAACTTTAAATCTCAGCCGTTTGTTGGAATAAACATTTGAATCAAGACGATCTTCAGCTTCCTCAAAGACCAACGAGTCGACTTCTCTGAGGTCAACAAAGATGAACAGGTTTCATAAAGGTCACGTTTATCTGTCACTGCCAGCTGGTGATGTGTTTTCCTGTATTGGTCCTGGTTGTGTTCTCCGGTTCCTCGTATGTTCCCTCTCCTGTACGGAGTCACGGTGAACTCTGTGGACTCGTTCAGGACTTCAGAGATCGATGAGAGAACAGCGAGGAAAGAGTAGAGTCACTGAGAAGCTTCTTAATCAGGGATCAGGTTTCTACACACATTTCTAATACATGTTCTTTATGGTTATTCGATAATGGCTGAGTTACCATGTGACCAGGAGCCAACAGGAAGAGGACATCTGGGGAGCAAGGTTCTCCAAATGAAGCTTTAGAACCGCCTCCTCTCTGAGGAGAACCTCCTTCTGTACTTTGAGTGATACTAATACAACAGCGTGGTACTTGTACATGAACTATCAGTCCTCTCAGAGCAGGTTATAAATATATATATATTTACATTTTATAGCCAATCAATCGATCACGTTCCACATCAGCTGTTTGATTGATTATGAAGTTGAAGAACCAAAGATGAATCCCCGTCGACGTGTTTTGTTGACTTTCAAAGCGTGAAGTCTTTTTAAATCCAGATGTTGGTGCTTTTGTCTTTTTATCGTCTTGTTTCACTAAATGTTTTACAGCCGACAGCACGTTGTCTCCACTGGTGTGAACCCACTGGGATCAGTGGGATGAGCCTGGTGTGGGGGTCATGGTGTCAGACCTGCTCTCCTGTAGGTCTCACACCATCAGTTTATTACTGTGATGATGTCATCGCTTCTTTATATTGCTGTTGCTTCTTTGGTTTGTGTTTACCATGTAAAGTGCCTGGAGCACCTTTATAAAGCGCAATACAAATACAATATATTATTATATAATATTATTATATTATTAGTATGCTGTGAATGAATGTAATGTCTTACATAGTATTGTTCACAGCTGATCTCCAGTCAATGTGAAATGAATGCAGCTGAATCATGAGTCAATAAAACATTGTTTAATGTTTGTCATTATTTTATGTATGAAATAAAATGTGAGTATTTACATCTAGTGTTCTACACGTCACAGTTTATACCCATGCTAACACAACACACACTTTATATACAAGAAATACCCACGAGCATCAGTTCACAAAGGAACGCCTCATTGATCAAAACACATGAAGAATAAACCTGAAATCATCTGAATCAGAACCAGTAAGACCATCACAACCTCCATGTGTCCAGGTTTAAAACCATCAGAACCAGTAAGACCATCACAACCTCCATGTGTCCAGGTTTAAAACCATCAGAACCAGTAAGACCATCACAACCTCCATGTGTCCAGGTTTAAAACCATCAGAACCAGTAGAGACAGAATGGTGAGTGGAGAGCAGAGATGTATTAAACACACAGAAGGGAAACAGGGTCAGACGGGGGGGGAAGTGCTGGAAGGTAGAACACGGAGAACGATCTGTGAGTGAAGCCGGGGCTTATATACCAGAGGGAGGGGCTTATATACCAGAGGGAGGGGTTTACATACAAGAGGGAGGGGCTTATATGGCAGAGGGAGGGGCTTATATACCAGCAGAAGTAGGTGCAGGAGAGTGGACAGGTGAGTGATGGAGTGACTAACAGGTGAACAGAATGAGCTGATGAGGCCGGTGAGAGAGGTCCAATCCCATGTCCCCTAAACCCTCAGGCCTCACTGACCCCCTCTAGTGGTGAGTTCAGAATCAGAATCAGCTTTAATGGCCATGTAAATTTGCACATACATGGAATTTGACTCCGGTTTCACTGGCTCTTCGTACTTTTTTCACACACAATATACAAGATAAATATAAAAAATATAAAAAGGACATTAAAGACAGTAGTAAAACAACAAAAAAGTGCAGATAGTGCAGATGAAGAGTCTGTTTAACTGTTCATCAGAGTGACTCCAGTGGGAAGAAGCTGTTTCTGTGTCTGCTGGTTCTGGCGTACAGAGCTCTGTAGCGCCTTCCAGAGGGGAGGAGGTGAACAGCTTGTGTCCAGGGTGTGAGGGTCTACAGGGTCTACAGGGTCTACAGGGTGAGAGGGTCTACAGGGTGAGAGGGTCTACAGGGTGTGAGGGTCTACAGGGTGAGAGGGTCTACAGGGTGTGAGGGTCTACAGGGTGTGAGGGTCTACAGGGTGAGAGGGTCTACAGGGTGAGAGGGTCTACAGGGTGTGAGGGTCTACAGGGTGTGAGGGTCTACAGGGTGAGAGGGTCTACAGGGTGAGAGGGTCTACAGGGTCTACAGGGTGAGAGGGTCTACAGGGTGTGAGGGTCTACAGGGTGTGAGGGTCTACAGGGTGAGAGGGTCTACAGGGTGAGAGGGTCTACAGGGTCTACAGGGTGAGAGGGTCTACAGGGTGTGAGGGTCTACAGGGTGAGAGGGTCTACAGGGTGTGAGGGTCTACAGGGTGTGAGGGTCTACAGGGTGTGAGGGTCTACAGGGTGAGAGGGTCTACAGGGTGTGAGGGTCTACAGGGTGTGAGGGTCTACAGGGTGAGAGGGTCTACAGGGTGAGAGGGTCTACAGGGTGTGAGGGTCTACAGGGTGAGAGGGGTCTGTGGTGATCTTTACAGCCCGCTTCCTGACTCTGGCGGTGTGCAAGTCCAGGATGGAGGGCAGGCTGGAACCAATGGTTCTCTCTGCAGACCTGACGATCCGTTGGAGTCTGACTCTGTCCTGTTTGGTGATCCAGACCACAGTGATGAAGAGCAGAGGACAGACTGGATGATGAAGAGCAGAGGACAGACTGGATGATGAAGAGCAGAGGACAGACTGGATGATGAAGAGCAGAGGACAGACTGGATGATGAAGAGCAGAGGACAGACTGGATGATGAGGAGCAGAGGACAGACTGGATGATGAAGAGCAGAGGACAGACTGGATGATGAGGAGCAGAGGACAGACTGGATGATGAAGAGCAGAGGACAGACTGGATGATGAAGAGCAGAGGACAGACTGGATGATGAAGAGCAGAGGACAGACTGGATGATGAAGAGTAAAACAGGATCAGCAGCTCCTGAGGCAGGTTGAACTTCCTGAGCTGGATCAGGAAGTTCAGCCTCTGCTGGGCCTTTTTCCGGAGTTGAGAGCTTCAGGCTTGATGGTGTGAATATGAAGGGACAGAACCAAACCCTCTACATGAGACAGCGGGACAGAACCAAACCCTCTACATGAGACAGAGGGACAGAACCAAACCCTCTACATGAGACAGAGGGACAGAACCAAACCCTCTACATGAGACAGAACCAAACCCTCTACATGAGACAGAGAGACAGAACCAAACCCTCTACATGGGACAGAACCAAACCCTCTACATGAGGCAGAGGGACAGAACCAAACCCTCTACATGAGACAGAGGGACAGAACCAAACCCTCTACATGAGGCAGAGGGACAGAACCAAACCCTCTACATGAGACAGAGGGACAGAACCAAACCCTCTACATGAGACAGAGGGACAGAACCAAACCCTCTACATGAGACAGAGGGACAGAACAGAACCCTCTACATGAGACAGAGGGACAGAACCAAACCCTCTACATGAGAAAGAGGGACAGAACCAAATCATCTACATGAGACAGAACCAAACCCTCTACATGAGAAAGAGGGACAGAACCAAATCCTCTACATGAGACAGAACCAAACCCTCTACATGAGACAGAGGGACAGAACCAAACCCTCTACATGAGACAGAGGGACAGAACCAAACCCTCTACATGAGACAGAGGGACAGAACCAAACCCTCTACATGAGACAGAGGGACAGAACCAAACCCTCTACATGAGACAGCGGGACAGAACCAAACCCTCTACATGAGACAGAGGGACAGAACCAAACCCTCTACATGAGACAGAACCAAACCCTCTACATGAGACAGAGAGACAGAACCAAACCCTCTACATGGGACAGAACCAAACCCTCTACATGAGGCAGAGGGACAGAACCAAACCCTCTACATGAGACAGAGGGACAGAACCAAACCCTCTACATGAGGCAGAGGGACAGAACCAAACCCTCTACATGAGACAGAGGGACAGAACCAAACCCTCTACATGAGACAGAGGGACAGAACCAAACCCTCTACATGAGACAGAGGGACAGAACCAAACCCTCTACATGAGAAAGAGGGACAGAACCAAATCCTCTACATGAGACAGAACCAAACCCTCTACATGAGACAGAACCAAACCCCCTACATGAGACAGAGGGACAGAACCAAACCCTCTACATGAGACAGAGAGACAGAACCAAACCCTCTACATGAGACAGAGGGACAGAACCAAACCCTCTACATGAGACAGAGAGACAGAACCAAACCCTCTACATGAGACAGAGGGACAGAACCAAACCCTCTACATGGGACAGAACCAAACCCTCTACATGAGGCAGAGGGACAGAACCAAACCCCCTACATGAGACAGAGAGACAGAACCAAACCCTCTACATGAGACAGAGAGACAGAACCAAACCCTCTACATGGGACAGAACCAAACCCTCTACATGAGGCAGAGGGACAGAACCAAACCCTCTACATGAGACAGAGAGACAGAACCAAACCCTCTACATGAGACAGAGGGACAGAACCAAACCCTCTACATGAGACAGAGAGACAGAACCAAACCCTCTACATGAGACAGAGGGACAGAACCAAACCCTCTACATGAGACAGAACCAAACCCTCTACATGAGGCAGAGGGACAGAACCAAACCCTCTACATGAGACAGAACCAAACCCTCTACATGAGACAGAGGGACAGAACCAAACCCTCTACATGAGACAGAACCAAACCCTCTACATGAGACAGAGAGACAGAACCAAACCCTCTACATGAGACAGAGGGACAGAACCAAACCCTCTACATGAGGCAGAGGGACAGAACCAAACCCTCTACATGAGACAGAACCAAACCCTCTACATGAGACAGAGAGACAGAACCAAACCCTCTACATGAGACAGAGGGACAGAACCAAACCCTCTACATGAGACAGAGAGACAGAACCAAACCCTCTACATGTGACAGAGGGACAGAACCAAACCCTCTACATGAGACAGAGGGACAGAACCAAACCCTCTACATGAGACAGAGGGACAGAACCAAACCCTCTACATGAGACAGAGGGACAGAACCAAACCCTCATGGACTTCACGGGAGCCTCAGAGTCCGAGAGTCCTTCAGGGTGGAGACTGGATCGGGTCCCTGAGTGGCAGTAGAGAATGGAAGCTGAACTGTGATCGTATATTATGTTGAAAAAAAAGCCATACAAAGTGTGTGTGTTTCCTGAACCGCTGAACGAGGAAAAGCTGCACCAGTTAAAATAGAAGCGTCTAAATCTAAATAATTCTCAATTATCTGTCGGTTACAGGTCCAAGGTCCAGATACAACGTCTGGACCCTATAGTGAGGGAGTCATAATGCAAAAGAGTCATAATACTATGACTTTTTGCAAACTATACCAGGGGTCACTATAGGAGTTTGAATGTCGAAAAAAGTATAAAATGTAAAAAGAAAAGTCGTAAAATGCTCTTAAAAAAGTAATAATAGAGCATGGAAGTGGAGCTAAGTTAGAGGCAGTGTGAGTGCAGACAAAGTCAAAAGACTAAACTCAAACAGTGTTATTATTATTATCATCATCGTCATCATCGTCATCATCATCATCTATAACCTTTAAATAGGAGATCACGGCTCTATTTGAGATTAATTTTACATAAACTTTATTGTTCCAGAAGGAAAAAGAGCTTTGACCATAAAATACATAAAGACATAAAAACCTTGATGATAAGAACATGAAACGTGACGACTAGCAGGCTCTCACATGAAACTGTAATAAACTAAAGAACAAGCAGTTATTATTCTCCTGGTCACATGATTCATGGACATTAACTGTAAATATGAATCTGTTTGTCAGTTGAGAAACTAAAGAGAAGCTTTGATTGGATTCAGGTTGTATCTTCTCTCTGTTTGTTACAAGCTAATATGCATCTGTTATAACACAAGGAGAGGCTGGTACTGGTGGTAATAAGGTCACTGTATACATGTGATATCAACTCCCACTGTTAGTGAGAAATACGAGTCCATGAAGTGCAGAACTCCATCAAGCCACAGGGCGGCGCTGCAACCGGAAGCAAAGCAGGAGCATTTACATGTTTTCATCTACTGTGATGATGTCATGAACACAACTCATCTGACACTTTAGGGTCAGAACACATGAAGGAACCAAAGGACTACACTAAGTCCAGGTCCTGCTGGAGTCCAGATCCACTGAGGATCCTCTGATCCGGTCCAGAGGAACTCTGAGATGATGGTGGACTCACTTCCATCTGAGGAGAGAAGAAGAAGAGATGGATCAGTGTCTCCAGAGACTCCCTTCATCAGCTGTCAGTCATGATGCAGCACATCCAGTAGAAAGAGCAGCAGGATTGATTCCTTTCAGCTCTCATCTGAACGTGTTGGAGGGAACACTCTGAGCTCCAAGCTCTCACACCTGAGACACTCTGGACATCAGGTCTGTTCCCTCTGCAGCTTTCACAAGAACACAGTGGACATAAAGACATGAGGACCCTGAACGCATCACGACTGCAGAAACAGAGAGGCGTTCACTGCTCACTGTAGTGATGCATTCACTGCTGTGAGGTTTCAGAGCTGATAAAAACCACAGTCTCAGTGACATGTGAATGTCTCATCTCCTTAGAGACATTCCACTGAGAGAACAGATCAGACTGATGAGTGAGGACCTCTGTCTCTGCACATGTGGAGATGCTGTCAACTGCTAAACAGCGTGATTTCCTGCAGACTTGAACACAACAACAACAGTCGTCTTCAGGTTTACAGGAAATAATGAATCTGTGTTTAGTTCAATCCTGCTGGAACCAGCATGGACCGACTCCAACCCTCTACTGACCTCAGAGTCTCCAGTCTACAGTGAGGACTCTCCAGTCCAGCAGACAGCAGCTTCACATCTGAAGCCTTCAGGTTGTTGTCTCTCAGATCCAGTTTTCTCAGACTGGAGGGGTTTGACTTCAGAGCTGAGGCCAGAGAAGAACAGCTGATCTCTGACAAGCTGCAGCCACTCAACCTGAATAAAGAATAAAGATGAAGATCAGAATCATTCATAATCATCAGATGTGTTGAGGTTTAAATGTGTAGCTCAACATGACGATGTCCTCATCAAGGAGCTTTTCTCTTTGTCATTGTGTTCTTGTGGATCATCATCATGTCAGCCTTCTACAGACATCATCACATGTCAGCACAACATTCATAACCTGTTGATGTCCACACAGATGAAGACCATGCTGCTGCTCTCAGTCTGGAGCTAAAGGATCACTTGTGTACAGACACAATATCCCCTCAACATATCACAATAATCTGCTGTATTGATTTGTTTACAGTAAATGTATTTTGGTGATGAACTAGAATACATCAAGTAGTTTGAAGGAGACGTTTTCACATGAATATAAAATAGATATTAGAGATGAATTATGATCTGATTACATGTGAACACATCATGAGAACGTTATAATTTAATGTTCGTCCAGTACTCATTTTAACTGAATGGAGCTTGAACGCACCTCAATGTAACTCAATGGGACCTCCGTACACTCTGAATGTAATTATTATGCTGATGAAACAATGATTTATATAAACACAGTTAATCACAACATCCATAATTACAATATTAAAAGTATATTTGATAAAAGATTAATTCTTGGATTTACTTCCTAACACGCTTTAATCATATTATTATACTTCATTAACACTAATCATGAAGAGATTTAGATCTGGAAATATGTTTTGATCTCTGTGTGTGTGTGTGTGTTCTTAAAGATCAATATCAATGATGTGAAAACGCATTTAAATAAAACGGAAACCAAAGAAATATTTCTACTTAAACAAGTAAACGTTTTCAAAGTTAAATAAATATTAGTTCAGAGGATCTTCTGGATACAGATGTGACCTTTTAACACAAATTATAAACATGAATTTAGTTAAACAACCAACAGGACATTTTCTACAGTTTCTTTACGAAACACAAGTCTTTGTGACTAAAGATTACATTTAGTTTTAAGAAACATGAAAATATGAACAAAAGGAAAAATGTTACTTCATGGATGTAAGTTATGTTTGTACATAAATAAGGTTTAATTATTAAATAAACATATAATATATATTATAGTAACAGAGAGTCAGTGAACTGACCTCAGAGTCTCCAGTCTACAGTGAGGACTCTCCAGTCCAGCAGACAGCAGCTTCACTCCTGAATCCTTCAGCTTGTTGTCACTCAGGTCCAGTTCTCTCAGACTGGAGGGGTTGGAAATATTAATTTAGTTTAGCAACCAACAGAGGACATTTTCTACAGTTTATTTAAGAAACACAAGTCTTTGTGACTGAAGATTACATTTTGTTTAAGAAACATGAATCTATAAACAAAAGGACATTTTTTACTTCATGGATGTAAGTTATGTTTGTACATAAATAAGGTTAAATTATTAAATAAACATATAATATCTATTATAGTAACAGAGAGTCAGTGAACTGACCTCAGAGTCTCCAGTCTACAGTGAGGACTCTCCAGTCCAGCAGACAGCAGCTTCACTCCTGAATCCTTCAGCTTGTTGTCACTCAGATCCAGTTCTCTCAGACTGGAGGGGTTGGACTTCAGAGCTGAGGCCAGAGAAGAACAGCTGCACTCTGACAACCTGCAGCCCCTCAGCCTGAATAAAGAATGATGACGATCAGAATCCATTCATAATCAATCACAGAATCCATTCATAATCATCAGATGTGTTGAGGTTTAAATGTGTAGCTCAACATGACGATGTCCTCATCAAGGAGCTTTTCTCTTTGTCATTGTGTTCTTGTGGATCATCATCATGTCAGCCTTCTACAGACATCATCACATGTCAGCACAACATTCATAACCTGTTGATGTCCACACAGATGAAGACCATGCTGCTGCTCTCAGGTCTGGAACTACAGGATCAGGACCATATTGATTAGAGTGATTCAAGTGAAATTCAAGGAGTACCTGAGACTCTCTCCTGGACTCAGTCCTTGTCTGAGTAAATCAATGAAACCCAGCAGAGACTGAGCCCGCCTCATCGGCTCTGCATCGTCTACAATAAATATGCTGGAGTTTCCTGGTGCATCATTGAGCCGGACCGCTCAGCCATCGTGTTTGTGAAAGAAGCCGCTTATCAGCTCACATATTAGTGGAATCTGACGCAGGTGACTGTTCTGGTTTAGTGCTCCTCGATCTCAGTTCGGCGTTTGACACCGTAGACCATAACATCCTGATTGAGAGGCTACATGATTGGGTGGGCATATCTGGCACAATGTTGGAGTGGTTTTCATCATACCTTGCAAACAGAAGTTTTACTGTCTTTGTGGGAAAATTTGTGTCAGACATCTCTCCACTGTCTTGTGGGGTACCGCAGGGCTCGGTCCTGGGGCCTCTGTTATTTTCTTTATATTTATTACCGCTGGGACAGATCATTAAAACCTATAATGTTGCTTATCATCTATATGCAGATGATATCCAACTCCATGTCTCTTTTAAACCCAGTGAGGCCTTCAGGTTAATCAGCCTGTTAGACTGTGTAAATGCTATTAAAGACTGGACAGCAAACAGCTTACAACTAAATGATAATAAGACGTAGGTTCTAGTTGTTGCACCTGATGATGCTGTCCCTATGATCACGCAGAGCATTGGTCCACTCTCCTCTGCTGTCCACCTCAACCTGCGTAATCTCAGGGTAATATTTGACAAATCCTTGTCGTTTGACCCCCATGTGAAGCAGCTGTCCAGATCCTGTTTCTTCCACCTACGAAACATTACAAAACTGAGATCTGTTTTATCTACGGCTGAATTAAAGATGATCATTCACGCTTTCACGCTTTGATCTCTTCTTGTGTTGATTACAGCAATGCACTTTTCTTCTCACTCAGTAAATCTGCGATTAACCGGTTGCAGGTAATCCAAAATGCTGCTGCCAGATTACTGACGAGGACAAACAGACGGTCTCACATCACCCCATTCTTAGGTCTTTTCACTGGCTCCCCGTAGAGCAGAGGATCCATTTTAAAATCCTCACCCTCACATACAGAGCACTACACGGCTAGACTCCTTCATATGTGGCTGAACTACTTCGCCCTTATTCAACAGCCCGCAATCTCAGGTCCAACCTGTTAAATCTTCTGTCCGTCCCACTCAACTGCCTTAAGACACCTGTTGACCGAGCTTTTGAGGCAGTAGCAAAGCTATGGAATGCTCTGCCTGCACCCCTACGGTTTGCTGATTCGGTATTGTCATTTAGAAACCAATTCAATACATACCTATTTACACTGCTCTATGGCCTGCTTTTTATCTGTTTTTATTTATTTATTTTCCTTATTTGTTTTATTGTGTTTTTTACTGTGCGCTCTTAAATGTTGAAATGTTTTGGCCCCTGTTATTGTCAATCTGGTTTAATTTACGTGTTTTCCTTGACTCCTGTACAGCACTTTGTGACCTTTGTCTGTGATAAGTGCAATATAAGTAAACTTTACTTACTTAATTACTTACTTACTTACTTACATCCAGCAGTCCTGAGCGGTGAATACTCTACAGAGAGGATAAAGGTCTAGTTATTTGGCTTCAGGTCTAGAGGTCTACTGTAGTCACCTCAGAGCAGCTTCAGCCGTAGACTGAGACCCCCGAGGTTCACCTCAGAACAACAGGAAGTCTCGTCTACCAGAGGCCATCAGACTGTATAACTCCTGCCCCTTCTGCAGGAAGGACAGCTGAAAGCAATTGTAAGAGCCACAAGTGTATTATTGGTCAATTGGAATTTCAGGAATATTAATAATTTAATATTATGAATTATGCTCATGGTGCAGGAACTATGATATCGTCACCTTCCTAAAATAATGGAAAGAAAATATTTCTCTCAAATATGGCCACGGGTGTTAGTCTTCGTCACCGCCGTCGTTTGTTGCGGGAGTAGCAGGTCCTTCCATTTCTGCTTCCATCATGAAATCAGTCATCGTAGAGTCCTGTAGTTGCTCGCTAGCTAGCATCCTGGGCATCACTGGGAACTCTACACCAGTGATTGTCAACCACTGTGCCGCTAGCGACTACATGAGTAGAGTTTTTCAACCTTTTTTGAGCCGCGGCACATTTTCTACAATAAAAAAATCCTGCGGCACACCAACAACCCAAAAAGTTACAAAATGTCACATTGTATCATAATACAGCATTCATAGTAGGTCATTATTGCGCTACCTACTGGCATGGAAGAGTATTCAGTGTTTCAAGTAAACCAGATTGCTCCATCAGACAAAAAAAAAAGTGTTATCACTTAAATAAAGTTATGCAAAAAAGAAATAATATTTAGTTACTACTAAATACCTTATTGTGGAAAACAATTAGCTATTTTTTTGCAAAACAAAACAGAATGAGTGAGATGTGTGAGCATCACGTTGTATCAGTATTAGTGGCTGCAGTGAGCTGCTTTCCTCTACACATCTTTTATAAACGGGGTTGTAGATTTGATACGAGATCTCATAAATCGTCTTTTGGCAAAATTGGCGAGTCGCGCATGCCTATTAACCTGTTAACGGCGGACGGTGAACATTTAAAACCAGCATTTCCTCTTGCGCCCCACCTGTAATAAATACCGCCCCAGTTTGATAAATACTGACTTAAAGGAAACATGGTGTTCATTTATTTTAATGACGACCACAAAGTGTGCATGCTTTGTCACTGCAGTGTGTTTTTAGGGCTTTTGGAAGAATATTTCCAGAGCCTCGATATGCAAAGTCAGAAACATTTATGAAGCTCCAGGCTGCAGGCTGTTGGATGTTTGTCTTGACCTGCAAACACATGAACTGTTGGGCTTTAAAAGTGAGAGCTCACAGCTTAAAATACTGATAGCTTCAGCAGCAAATCCCATTGTGAAAAGCACGCAACATATTTTTCGCCGCCCTCTCTCTCTCTGTCCGATGTGTCTCTCCTGAGTGCAGCGCATCGGGCGGAACTCCGCGTGCGCGACACAGAGCAGAGAAGAGTTGTAGACGCGACCCAGAAATGACATGCTGTCTTGTAGATACGATCAATAACATACGCCCGTTTAGTTTGTTTAATAGCAGAACAAGGTGCAGACCTGTTCTATATCACTCTGCCAGACAATATATTGCAGGCTCAGAAGCTCAACAATGGAAAATCATTTGCGGCAACTAAATAATATTTTTTTGGACCAATTAAGTGAAATTGGACCTTTTTCCCACGGCACAGCTGACCATCTCTCACGGCACACTGGTGTGCCGCGGCACAGTGGTTGACAATCACTGGTGTAGAGTTCCCAGTTATGCCCAGGATGCTAGCTAGCGAGCAACTACAGGATTCTACGATGACTGATTTCATGATGGAAGCAGAAATGAAAGCACCTGCTACTTCCACAACAAACGACGGTGGTGACGAAGACTAACACCCGAGGCCATATTTGCGAGAAATGTTTTCGTATGTTGGAGTGAAAGATTCTTCATACCGGATGAAGTGCCTCTGATGCTTACCCAAAGCTACTGAAATAGTGGCATTCAAAAACTCCTCATCCAACCTCAGGAAACACATTGAGGTAAATTAAGATCAATCCCATGAGCCGCAGCGTTAATGTTTAGTTATCAAATTTGCATAATCCTGTTAAGATATCTAGCAGTGTTTCCCACCGGATTGGAGTATATCTTTGGCAGGTGTCTGATCTTCTAATTTAGCTATACATGCTGGATGCTAGGCTAACGTTCGCTAGCTATCGTGAATCAAATGAGACAATTAGTGTAGTAGACAGATCACCAGCGAGTTAGTGAGCTGAGGACGTGTTGACAGTTGTGAGATTTTGTTGATTTGAGTCATTTTAGCTATAATAATTGCAGCGCTAGTTGGCTAACATTAGCTAATTTAACGTTAGCTAGCCACCACACCATAGGATTGACAGGAGTCGCGAGAGCGCAGCATTACGATTTGAACCGTGTCGGCGTTGGAGACGCATGCAGGTGTGTGTGGCAAGTGGGGCTAGCTAAAGTTGTTATGCTAACACAATGTCTTTCTCTCACTGATTCAGAGAAAGCTCCTGGATGATCACAGCCAACGCAACTCCTTGTCCTTGGTCATGGTGGCCACAGCACTTAAAATAATAACCTTCAAAATTCTCAAGATTCTGACCCTTTGCTTTTTTATTAACAACATGTACTTTTACTTTCAATACATAAGTACATTTAATATCAGAAAATTACTTTTGATACTTAAGTACAGTAAATATCAAATACTTTAAGACTTTTACTCAAGTAGTATAGGCAACTTTCACTTCTACTGGAGTCGTTTTCCAGTAAGGTATATTTACTCTTACCCAAGTATGGCTTTTGGATACTTTATACACCACTGCATGGGAGCACATCATTTTTCTACCGTATATGATTATGTGATCGTGTGACCGTGTGACCGTGTGATAGAGTTTATTCATTTGTGTATATTGTGATGTCATGAGAGGAAGGGTCATTCATGGGAGGTACATCACTGTACTTCTATCTGCTGTCATCAGATCTTCATCCTCCTCCTTCATCTTCCTCACTCACTCTCCAGACTCATCAGGACTGACATCACCATCACTGACTGATGGACCACCATGTGAGTCTGGAAGCTACAAACTCTCCTGTCAATCAATTAATTTCTCTACGTTCTGTTCCTCTGACAAATATTCTGCTTTTGTTTTCAGGGACTTCCTGAAACCTTAAAGTCAGTGGACTGACCTCAGAGTCTCCAGTCGACAGTGAGGACTCTCCAGTCCAGCAGACAGCAGCTTCACATCTGAATCCTGCAGGTCGTTGTAACTCAGGTCCAGCTCTCTTGGACTGGAGGGGTTGGACTTCAGAGCTGAGGCCACAACTTCATAGTGAGTCTTTGAGAGTCTACAGTCAGAAAGTCTGTCAAGATCAAATATAATAAAACATTAAGTAAGAGGAGACTTAATATTTACTTCCTGTTTTGATGAACATTAGCTCTTCACATCATGATCAGCTGATCTTATCTCACTGTGTTTCACATGAAACCATATCTGTTGTTGAGGTTTCCATCTAGAATGTGAGACACAGCTCATCCAAACCGTCCTCTTTATCCAGTTCCTTCAAGAAACAATTTATTCATTGATAACCCTTCATCTGCATGGCAATTTAAAAAAAAGTGTTGAAAATGTACAGACCAGTTACAAACTACTTCCTGCACTCAAAGTATTTCCCCGGGTTGCAGTACTGCTCTCAAACTAAATCCTCGCTCTACTTCCTGACGTGGCGCTGACGTCCAAACAGAAGACTAATATCACTTTTTGGAAATGACCTCCATCAAGTGAGCTCACCACAGTTTCTGACTCTAGTAACCCGACCTGGGTTTTTTCTGGGGTAGATTTAGTGATTTGAGGGTGAATAGATGGTAAATGGATGCATGGATGGAGAGGAATAAGTATATGAATTTAGAATATAACAAATCATTAGACATAAATAGAATAACTGTTCATTAACTTGACAGCAAACACAACCAACCGAAACATCAACATGTTTTCACTCGAAAGAGAACATCTGAGACAAAATACAACTGACTTATAACTGGAACTCTATATTCAGAATAATATGAATTTGATAGTTTCTATAATTGAATATCTGAACTACTGATCTACACTGATTCATAAAGTTAATCACATCTGGACTCACTCAGCCTTTCTGCAGTTCCTCACAACTGGAATCAGTCTCCGTTGTCCCTCATATGTTGTGTTGTACTTCTTCAGGTCCAACTCATCCAGAACCTCCTCTGACATCTGCAGCATGTAGCACAGAGCTGAGCACTGGATCTCTGAGAGTCTCTCTGATCTGTTCTCTGACTTCATGAACTCCTGGATTTCCTGATGGACTGAGAGGTCCTTCATCTCCATCAGACAGTGGAAGATGTTGATGCTTCTGTCAGGAGAGATATTATAACTGTTCATATCCTTCAGGTTCTTTATGGCTCTCTGGATGATTTCTGGACTGTTGTCTGTCTGACCCAGCAGGCCTCCTAAGAGTCTCTGGTTGGACTCCAGAGAGAGGCCATGAAGGAAGCGGACCAACAGGTCCAAGTGGCCATTTCTACTTTTAAGGGAGTTCTCCATGGCTCTCCTCAGGAAGACATCCAGAGATGAATCAGTTTCCCATTCACCATGAAGACTGTTGTTGTCATCATCACCATCATCCTCACTATCCAGGTCTGAATCAGTGTCGTCTTCTCTCATGACGTCCTTCAGTACCTCTGTCTTCCTGTGTGTGAAACAGTGGAACATGTAGACGGCAGCCAGAAACTCTTGAACACTCAGATGAACAAAGCAGTAGACGGTTTTCTGGAAGATCACACTCTCTCTTCTGAAGATCCCTGTACAGACTCCTGAGAACACCGAGGCCTCCGTGACATCAAGACCACACTGCTCCAGGTCTTCTTGGTAGAACATGATGCTTCCTTTCTCCAGATGTTCAAACGCCAGCCTCCCCAGCTTCAGAAGAACTTCCCCGTCAGCCTCCATCAGCTCCCGAGGACTCGTCTCATGTCCCTCGTGGTACTTCTGCCTCTTCCTCTTGGTCTGGACCAGCAGGAAGTGTGAGTACATGTCGGTCAGGGTCTTCGGCAGCTCTCCTCTCTGGTCTGTGGTCCACATGTGGTCCAGAACTGTAGCAGTGATCCAGCAGAAGACTGGGATTAGACACATGATGTGGAGGCTCCTGGAGGTCTTGATGTGTGAGATGATTCTGCTGGACTGTTCTTCATCACTGAATCTCCTCCTGAAGTACTCGTCCTTCTGGGGGTCGGTGAAGCCTCGTACTTCTGTCAGCCGGTCAATACGAGTAGGAGGGATCTGATTGGCTGCTGCAGGTCTGGAAGTTATCCAGACGAGAGCCGAGGGAAGCAGGTTCCCCTGGATGAGGTTCGTCAGCAGCACGTTGACCGATGCCTTCTGTGTGACATCACACACAACCTCATTGTTGATGAAGTCCAAAGCAAGTCTGCTTTCATCCAGACCATCAAAGATGAACAGAAGCTTCCAGACAGAGAGCTCCTCTGCTGGGACCTTCTGTAATGTTGGATGGAACACATGGAGCAGCTTGAGAAGACTGAACCGCTCATCTCTGATCAAGTTCAGCTCCCTGAAGGAAAGCACAACCACCAGATGGACGTCCTGGTTTTCCAAACCCTCGGCCCAGTCCAGAGTGAACTTCTGCACTGAGAAGGTTTTTCCAACGCCAGCGACGCCGTTGGTCAGAACCACTCTGATGCGTCTCGGCTGGTCAGCTGAGACTTTAAAGATGTCGTGGCACTTGATAGGAGTGTCATGGAGGGTCTTCTTCTTGGAGGCTGACTCCAGCTGCCTCACCTCATGTTGGGTATTAACCTCTTCACTCTGTCCCTCTGTGATGTAGAGCTCAGTGTAGATCCTGTTGAGGAGGGTTCCACTTCCTGTTTCACCACTTCCTTCAGTCACACGTTCACATCTCTCCTTCAGACTGATCTTATGTTCATCTAAAACCTCCTGCAGACCACGACCTGCTGAACCAGAGGAACAAGAGCACACGAAGAAGTAAAGTTAGAACGTCTTAACACTTCCTGAAGTCAGAAATAACTTCAAAGTGATGTTTACATTTATTGTTCATAGTTTGTATGACTACAGGAAGAAGAGCAGCAGTTTGAGCACAACGCTCTTCCTCTCTGACTGTGAGTTCATGTTTGATTGACTGATGAGTCTCAGCTGCTCGTCTGCAGCTCTTCATCTGAACAGCTGACTGTGGCTGCTGCTTCCTCCCTGTGATGCTTTAAACTGATCCACCAATCAGACGCTTGTGTTCAGGTCCTCTTGTCTAGACCTGTTTTTAAGGAGCAGCAGCAGGAACAAAGAACAGCAGATCTCATGACAAACACACTGCGTTTCCTGTAGCTGCTTTAAAATAAAAGTCTTCTGTTGGTAGAAAACTCTTATTTGAAGCAGAAGCAGCAGGAAATGTTGAGTTTTCATCATCAGTAAATATTAAATTATGAAATTATTATATTATCAAACAAGAACTATCACTGTTATTGATTGGCTTTAAGTCTCAGAGCAACTTATTGAATTAGGAGTGGGCAAAAATGTGTTTTTTACCCGGACGGATGTGTGCCAAAGTCAATCGGTCCAACTAAAGGGGGCGTTATAGAGAAATTTTTCCCTGCTTTTGTCCGACACCCAAATCAGATTGGTATTTTCGCCAAGTCGGATTAGTGTGAACATTTTGAATAGTGTAGGTTTAGCCCAAGCACCTCTTTTCCCCACACAAAGGAGGCAAATAACGAGAAGAATAAAAAACAATACGAATACAATAGGTCAGTGCTCGGGCCCTAATGATTCTTCGCTCCGGCACGTTTGGGGCACCGGTGGGGCGCCGGCTCGCCTGGCCGAGAGCGTTCACCCGCCAGTCGGACGATCTTTTTCCCTTGTGGAGCGTGTGACGAGGGAAATTGCGCTTTGCAGATACTATATCAGATGGCTATTTTCACCAAGCCTGACACGCGTGCAAAATTTGGTGACTTTTCAAGTATGGCACGTACCACGAATATGCGGCCAAAGTAGAAAATTAAGAATCCTGAAAAATAATAAGAATCCTTGCAGTAACAATAGGGTCCTCAAAACAACAACGTATCCAGACTAAAGGACGTGAGCTAACCAGTGGGGCACGCTCACATGCACAAACATGCACAAACATGCACACTCTATGATCTTGTTTTTCTACTTATTGTTTGTTCGTTTGCACCTTCCACTCTGCTGCTGTAATCCTGATCATTTCCCAGGACAAACAAAGGATTATCTTTTCTTATTTTAACGTGCACTAACATGCACTAACATGCACTAACCGGCCGTCTATGTGATCAAAGAGAGGAGGAGCTCTGATAACAAGACTTCATTCTCTGCTCAGGTGAACTTTACTCCTCTTTATCTTTACAGAGATGATAGTTGTTGATGAGATATTCATGTATAATAATTAATATATAATCTAAATGTTAAATACAGCTCCTTTAACTTGATCTCTTTATTCTTGAAGTCCCTGAGAATGTAGAAACACTAACAACGTGTATTAAAATGTGTTTATTTGTGCAGGTTTAGCATAAATCCATGAGACCTTTTGTCTTTGTGTGTTTCCATTATTGTGTCCCTGTATTAAAACAATAAGTCCTGTTTCAGGACATGAAAACATCAGAGAAATGCACCGTCTTACTTTGTCCAGAGCTGCTCTCACTGGCTGTCTGCAGTCCAGCTCTGGTTCTGGTTCTGGACATCAGCTCCTCCTCAGGAACAGGACTATTCTTCTCTCTGTGGAGACATTTCTTTATTACTAAAATGATTTGTTGGTTGTTGATGAAAACATCCAGATGTGGACCAAAGTGCAGAAGCTCAGAAGTTCAGAGATCAGTTAAAGTTTTGTTACTTTTCTGTTTGAATTCAGAGTTCAGTCTGGAATGAAAATGTTTCATTTCAACTCTCCTGTTTTCATAAACAATAATGAGCTGCTTTTCCTATGAAACATTTAGTGTCTGTAGTTTATTAATACAAAGTCAACACTTCCTGCAGCTCCTTCACAGTAAAAGTCCTCCATTAGAGAGCTGGTTGTGTCCTTACGGTCTCAGAGTCTTTGAGCAGCTCAGCCTGAGTTAGTGATGTTAGAACTGAGGATGAAGAGGAGGACATGTTGTGGTGGACCAACAGTCTGACCCTCAGCAGGTCACATGGAGTCTCAGGTTCAAGTCCACACGCTTTCCTTCTTCACGTCTGTTTTCTGTCACTTTCTACTGTCAGCTATCAAATGAAGCATGAACTCAAACATGATGAAGACAGAAGTGGTCCAGATGTAGTCGACCACTTCCTGTCTGTTTCTGTCAGCTGATCACTTTGACATCAGTTCTGCCCACGAGGTTGTCTCCATGTACTGATCCTGAAGGTCCACTTGGAGAAGAGGATCTAAACTGAAATGTCTCTTACTCAGGATGTAAAGCTTTCAGCTGAAAGCTCTGGATCTTTAGTCAGTGAACCTTTGAGCTTCATCTTTCTTCTCCATATTTGACACAAGTATTAATGAACAAAGTCAAACATCAACAGAACCAAAGAGATCAAAGCTTTTCTACCAACGCTTCACCACATGTTGCTCAGTGATGATGTGACTCCAGAAGCCCCTGGTGGGTCTGGACCTTCAGGATCAATATATGATGTGACTCCAGAAGCCCCTGGTGGGTCTGGACCTTCAGGATCAATATATGATGAGACTCCAGAAGCAGCTGGTGGGTCTGGACCTTCAGGATCAATATATGATGAGACTCCAGAAGCCCCTGGTGGGTCTGGACCTTCAGGATCAATATATGAAGTGACTCCAGAAGCAGCTGGTGGGTCTGAACAGCTGATTGAGTCAATGGGAGGAAACATTCACACATCTGGAACTCATTCTTCCTCATTTAGAACAGTGACTTCAGACTTTGAGCAGAACTAAAGGAGTATGTTGCTGAAGTGTAACTTGTGAAAAAGGTTCTCAGGTGTTTTGTTTGAGGCTCTAGAACCAGATGGAGATCCATCTGAGTCTGAACCAGGATCTGCTCTCATAGTTCTGCATCAGGAAGATAAACCTTTGAGCAGAACATTTAGTCTTCATCCTCAATGCATCCTCTTCATCTCTTACTTTGTGTCTGAGGGTCCAGGTTCATGACTGAAGAGTGGAGGAAGAGGTATGGACCGATCACTCTTCAGGGACAGACAGATGGATCCTGGAGACTCTGCTCTCTGTCTGGACTGAACTCTGCAAACATCAAGAGGTTTTATTCAGAATGAATCTTTGTTAACAACAAAGACATTAAAGTAGATCTGAACACACAAACTACTGTTACTGCAGGTATGTAGAAGGCTTTAAAGTGTGTATTAGTGCTCTGAGATGACATCACAGGTTTTCAAGGTGACTGACAGCTGTCACTGAGACGAAGAGGAAGAACCTCAAACTCAACTCTAAATCTCTAAATGTACAGAAAACATTGTCAGAGGTCCAGGAACTGAACATGAGTCCTGGTGAGTTAGTAGAAGTTCTCTTACTTTGAGTCTGAGGGTCCAGGTTCATTCCTGAAGAATAGAGGAGGATCTTTGGAGCGATCACTCTTCATGGACAGACAGCCGGAGACCAGAGACTCTGCTCTGTCCTCCTCTTCCTCCTCTTCCTCACAACCTCTCATCTTCTGATCTGAAGTCAGTCTGAGAGATAAACAGGAACACTGTGAGCTCACGACACAAGAATCCAGACGAAAAGAACACACACACACACACACACACACACACACACACACACACACACACACACCCTCCAGACTAAACACGCTTCATATCTCCTCTCTTCCCCTAAATAAACGTTACTGTGAACACAAAGGACCGAGTGTAGCGACACGTCTTCAGTGTGTATTCTTTGTGTCTTCACAGCAGTTATTCATGTAACAGTCTGAGACTTTGTTTACAGCTTTAACGTGTTAGATATGATGTGATATTAACGTGTTAGATATGATGTGATATTAACGTGTTAGATATGATGTGATATTAACGTGTTAGATATGATGTGATATTAACGTGTTAGATATGATGTGGTGATATTAACGTGTTAGTGTAATGTAAGAGCAGTAAAGCAGACACTAAGGTAAGGTAAGGGTTAAATGTTGGGTCAACACTCACCTGCTTCAGCCTCCAGCGTCTCTTCTGCTCTCGACTCTAAATGGAGTCTGAACGTTATGACGCAACACCTCAGGCTTCTTTTCCTGCTTCTTGGATCACATGTCACTGTGGCTCTGCCCCTCTCCTTTTACAGGAAATCAGATGAGTTCATAGAGTGTGTGTGTGTGTGTGTGTGTGTGTGTGTGTGTGTGTGTGTGTGTGTGTGTGTGTGTGTGTGTGAGCTCTCATCCTCTTATTAATATGAAGTGTTCATGAGTCTCTCGGCTTCAACAGGTTGAATTAAAATGAGTTTTGGTCAAAATGTTGCTGCTTTATCTTCATGTTTAAATCATGAACATGAATCTAGAAGCTTTCTGTGTGAAGAACTAGAACAAGTAGAACAGTTCTACTGTACTATGTACTTCTTCCACTGTACAATGACATAGTATAATGTACTTCACTGCAGCCTCCATGTGTTCAGAGCTGATCTCCAGTAAATGTGAAATGAATGCATCTGAATCATGAGTCAATAAAACATTATTGTTTAATCTTTGTCATTATTCATGAATCCACAACAGCAGTTTTTTTAGTGAGTATGAAATAAAATGTGAGTATTTACATCTAGTGTTCTACACGTCACAGTTTATACCCATGCTAACACAACACACACTTTATATACAAGAAATACCCACGAGCATCAGTTCACAAAGGAACGCCTCATTGATCAAAACACATGAAGAATAAACCTGAAATCATCTGAATCATGAGACAAGGAACTGTGTTGCTGTGGTCCAGGTTTAAAACCATCAGAACCAGTAAGACCATCACAACCTCCATGTGTCGGATTGCCCTTCAGGACCAAATACACAAATACACTTCTCCTTGTTCCCTTCACTCCTCTTTCTGTCCTCCTCCTCCTCCTCCTCCTCCTCCTCCTCCTCCTCCTCCATGTCGTGCAGGAACACAAGAACTTCAACGCTGAGAGAAACACTAAAAGATTTAAACTTTGCATAGTTTCTTGTTGTCAGACGAGTGAACAATCACTCAACAATCACGTGAAAGTCTGGATGCTTGAGTTTGTTTTCAAATGAGGATTAAAAACACCATTTTATTAGGTACACCTCGCTACAACCACCAGCTGCTCCCTTCATGAAGGTTTTAAAGCGACTTCATTTTGAAGTACGTCGTTTGTGGTGCCGCTGAACCGACAGGTGTTCCTATTATTTTGTCCACCCCTCCATGCATATCAATAAGGGAGAGTTGAATAACAAAAACACGAATCTTAAATCATTCATGAAGGATTCACTGCAGGAATGTTAAATCCGTTGGTTTAAGGCAAAGGGAACAAACAGCGTCAGGGTTCATCACCGTGGTTTCCTCACCATAACTAAACTAAGGAGGAACAATAGTTCATTGTTTTAATTTGACTGTGAATGAGATTTTTCTAAGTTTGGAACTGGGCCAAAAGACCAGCAGGAACCAACAACTGAATGGAATCCAGCCATCGTTATGACGTCATCGTCTCATCGGCTGTCAATCAAACGTCTCATCTGGAGCTCGTTGGAACCTCGTCACTGAAGCAGAGAACGAAACGTGTCGAATATAAAACCAACGAACAAGAAACATAATAATTACTGTGATGTGGGATACGGCTGCTGTTGACTTTAAGTTATTTAATAGTTCCTCCTGAATGTCTTTTCAAACGGCTCACAAATATAAAGTTTAAGCTCTAAATCAGTGTTTTTTTGGGGGGGTCTATTTTCAGCGGCGGATTAATCCACAGGTGTATTTATAAAAGCAGGATGAAAATAACATACAGTGCAGAACATCAGCAGCCTCGTCTTTCAACACCCATCTAGTTATAGAGTTCCCTTCGTCTTCAAGAGGCCTGTTGACCCGCTCACAAAGGTCAAAGGTCACGTCATCTTCTCTGGTCAGTGAGAACAAAACAAACCAGCAGCAACTAAAACATAAAATATAAACACACAGGTGTTGTGTTTTCACGTGACAGGAAGCAGCAGCTGGTCACAGGTCAGTCTGAAGGAGTCATTGAACGCATCATCTGGTGTAGAAAAGAGAAGATTTAAATCCTTGAAGACTTCATCTTCATCTTCATCGTCTGTGAGCTGGAGCCTTTCTGACCAGCGTACAAAACACGTTTACAAAATGTACAGTCGTTAACGTTCATTTGAAAAACGTGTATATTTATTATAGTTTCTCTATAAAGGTTGTTCCACCTGACGCTTCCTCACCTGAAATAAATGCCTTATTGTCTTCATCATCACGAGCTGAAATAAAACCTTTGAACACGTCGACGGCTCTTCTTGCATATTTCTATCTTTCTACCTTCAACCAGACGTAGAAAGGATTAAATATATTAGGTTCATATATATATATATATATATATATATATATATATATATATATATATATAGTGGTACATGTATCTACATGCTTTGATGCTTCTGTTGGGAAATATATATATATAAAAAAAAAACTTCACATTATTATTAATTAATATTTATTTAAAAGAAATCCGGTTTGTATTCGCTCGTAGAAAATGTTTCCGGGTGTTGAACGTTAAAACCTTTGTCTCTGATTGGTGGGCGGGTTTGTGGGCGGGGCGACGTGGGCGGGTCACTCCTCGCTGACGCCGCGCTCCCACGCCACCTTCGCCTGCTCCTCCTTGGTCGCTGCGATGATGGGCTGGGAGATCTTGCGCGGCATGGGCCGGGGCGCGGGGGGGGGCGGCGGGCTGGGGGTTCAGGGGGTCCTCCTCGGGGATGCACCCCTCTCTGAGGTAGGGCTTGGGGGGCAGGGCCGGAGGGGGCTCGTGGAGCTGGTAGAGGGGCGGGTGGTGGGGGAGGTAGTGCGGGTGGAAGTGGTGGTGGTGGTAGTAGAGGTGCTGGGGGGGGGAGGGTCCATCCTGCGCTCCGATGGAGGCCGAACCCGGAGCCTGGGGCTGGATTTGGCCCCCAGCCTGGGCCGGGGCGACGCCCCCCGGGGCGGAGTGGCTGCGGCAGGGCGGGGGCTTGACTCCGTCTAGGACTTCGGGCTCGGAGACGCTGTACCGGACGGGCTGGTAGGGCGCGTCCGGGTCCTCCGGGTCCGCGGTCCAGGCCAGGCCCCCGGGGCCGGACTCCAGGGGGTCCGTGCGGCCGGCGGCGGGGTCGGAGGACGAGGTGGCGCCGCCGAAGGTGCTCTCGCCGAGGGAGGAGACTCCAGAGCTGGCGCTGCCCGACAGGGTGGAGCTACTGCCACCCAGGACGGACTGAGGACTGGTGGGCGAGGCAGGTATAGGGTGCAGGGGAGACTGGAGAGAGAGAGGGTCATGAAGGAAGGTTATGAGCTGAGACAAAGAAGGCATGAACATTAATAACGTATTGATCTCTGATCATGTGACATCGTAAACAACCAATCAGTGTTTAGACCGACAGGAGGAGAGCTAGTAACGTTAGCAGCACCGCTAACGGAGAACCAACAGGAGGAGAGCTAGTAACGTTAGCAGCACCGCTAACGGAGAACCAGCAGGAGGAGAGCTAGTAACGTTAGCAGCACCGCTAACGGAGAACCAGCAGGAGGAGAGCTAGTAACGTTAGCAGCACCGCTAACGGAGAACCAGCAGGAGGAGAGCTAGTAACGTTAGCAGCACCGCTAACGGAGAACCAGCAGGAGGATAGCTAGCAACGTTAGCAGCACCGCTAACGGAGAACCAGCAGGAGGAGCGCTACTAACGTTAGCAGCACCGCTAACAGAGAACCAACAGGAGGAGAGCTAGTAACGTTAGCAGCACCGCTAACGGAGAACCAACAGGAGGAGAGCTAGTAACATTAGCAGCACCGCTAACAGAGAACCAACAGGAGGAGAGCTAGTAACGTTAGCAGTTGAAGAATCAAACTGACAAACAGGGAAGTGAGAGAAGAGAAAAGGAGAAACTACAAACAGCCAGAAGATCTGCTTCCTGGTTTCTTTATCTTTATCTTTAATAGTAGACGAGCATTTTGGAAAATAAAATGCAGACAGATTGATTTTCAAATGAATTTGGCTTCTAAACTTTCACAAAGTTGTCACATTTGTTCATTTTTCATCTTGAAAGTTGTTTAAATCTAAATAAAAAAAATAATGCTGAGGTGCCTTTCTTTAGCAGTGCAGACAGACAGGCAGACAGACAGGCTATCATCCACAGCAGGAGGAGGAGGAGGAGGAGGAGGAGGAGGAGGAGGAAGAGGAGGAGGAGGAGGAGGAAGAGGAGGGTACCTTTCTTAAGGAGCGCGCAGGGAGAGCTGGAGGGAGGTCGCTGAGCTGGTGGTGGAAAGCATCAAAGTGCATCGACAGGTGTTGTCCTACAGGGGGAGACACAGCACACACACCTGAGACCAGAGAGGAGGAGGAGGAGGAGGTGAGGAGGAGGAGGAGGAGGAGGAGGAGGAGGAAGAAGAGGGGGTGCGGAGGGGGGAGGGAGGAGGAGGAGGGGTGTTTCTAAAAGTCTTTCAGTTTCAGTTAACAACAACAAAGACTTCTGTGCTTTATGCTGCTGAGTCTCTGCTTTTCAAAATAACAGCTCATTTATTCGGTAAATAATTAAATCAATTTAGAAAGATGGAAGCCAAAGTTCATCTCAACAACAACAACAACACACACTCACACAGAAGTACACAACATATAACACACGTACCATGAGGGAGGTTGCGTGGGGGGACAGGAGGCGCCATGACTCCGCCCACATGAGCAGACAGGAAGGGGAGGGCCTCTCTGGTCCCGCTGTCCAAACTCCAACTGCTGGGGGTGGTGAGGACTGGGAGGGAGGAAGAGGAGGAGGAAGAGGAGAAGAAGATACATGGACTTCTCTCACGTCGTGGTTCTCACTATGTACTGAAAGTCAGAATGAGTGTGTGTCCTCACCTTTCTCCACCACAGACAGGTTGGGGTCACTGCAGGGTTTACAAGGACCAATCACCTGGTGGAGCAGCGCCCGCTGGAAGTGGGAGGGCTGAGGACAAAGACAAGGCCTTAGACCTGAACCCTGAAGGCCTTAGACCTGAACCCTGAAGGCCATGGACCTGAACCCTGAAGGCCTTAGACCTGAACCCTGAAGGCCTTAGACCTGAACCCTGAAGGCCTTAGACCTGAACCCTGAAGGCCATGGACCTGAACCCTGAAGGCCTTAGACCTGAACCCTGAAGGCCATAGACCAGAACCCTGAAGGCCTTGGACCAGAACCCTGAAGGCCTTAGACCTGAACCCTTAAGGCCTTAGACCTGAACCCTGAAGGCCTTAGACCAGAACCCTGAAGGCCTTAGACCAGAACCCTGAAGGCCTTAGACCTGAACCCTTAAGGCCTTAGACCTGAACCCTGAAGGCCTTAGACCTGAACCCTGAAGGCCGTAGACCAGAACCCTGAAGGCCTTGGACCAGAACCCTGAAGGCCTTGGACCCTTTCTGGTCTAATGGGTGACTGTGGCTAAGTGGTTAGCATGCCTGTCTTTCAATCAGAGGGTTGGTGGTTCGTGCCCCGGCTCTGCTAGTCCTTGTCATTGTGTCCTTGAGCAAGACACTGAACCCCTAATTGCTCCCCGTTGCTGTGTCTACGGTGTATAGCGCAAACATGTAAGCCACTTTGGATAAAAGCGTCAGCTAAATGAAATGTAATGGAAAATAATTTACTAAATGAACTTCATGCTGTATTGAAGAAGACTTGAAACTAGAGATTGAGACATAGGGTCAATTCCAATCTCCCCTCAAGCCCTGAACCCTCAGGACTCACTGACGTCAGCTGCTAAGTGTCTGAGTGTGAGAGGCTGTGAGGGCTTGAACTGGTGTGAATATGAATGACAGCACTTTGCTGCAACATATCACGTGACTACATAACACATATTGTGTATTTATTTTATACTTTTTATTCACTGATTTTGAACGTCTTCCTCACGAGATGAGAAGTCATTTTAGATGATATATTTACTTGTTTTTGTCAAAACGAAATGTTGATGAATGTAAACAAAATATTTATAAATATATTTTCTGCTTGCATTCCTCGGATTTCATGTGTTTTTATGTTCCATCTTTAATCCGTAATGTTGTAGTGTAAATGTATTTTATCGGGCTAAACGCCCATGTGTCTCTTTTTTTTTTTTACGTCTTCATGCTTCCATTGGGAACTGCCTGTGGGTAATTCCCTTAGGCAAAGTCAGCATCTAATGCTGACTTACGGAAAGGGATCATAAAGGGATCAAAATGTCTGCCAGAGAGACTCGAGCACTCTACGATGTGACAATGGGACAGAACCAAACCCTCACGGACTTCGCGGGAGCCTCAAAGTCCGTGAGTCCGTAAGGTGGAGATTGGAATTGACCCATAAACTCATGTTTATATACATATACTTCTATACAACCAAAGGAGTCACCCCCTGGTGGTCAGGAGAGAGAATGCAGCTTTAACACATGAAGCATAGACTTATATACAACCAAAGGAGTCACCCCCTGGTGGTCAGGAGAGAGAATGCAGCTTTAACACATGAAGCATAGACTTCTATACAACCAGAGGAGTCACCCCCTGGTGGTCAGGAGAGAGAATGCAGCTTTAACACATGAAGCATAGACTTCTATACAACCAGAGGAGTCACCCCCTGGTGGTCAGGAGAGAGAATGCAGCTTTAACACATGAAGCATATACTTCTATACAACCAGAGGAGTCGCCCCCTGGTGGTCAGTGGAGAGAATGCAGCTTTAACACATGAAGCATAGACTTCTATACAACCAGAGGAGTCGCCCCCTGGTGGTCAGGAGAGAGAATGCAGCTTTAACACATGAAGCATATACTTCTATACAACCAGAGGAGTCTCCCCCTGGTGGTCAGGAGAGAGAATGCAGCTTTAAAACATGAAGCATATACTTCTATACAACCAGAGGAGTCGCCCCCTGGTGGTCAGGAGAGATAATCCAGGGTTAAGACACTCTAAAGAACCAGAGATTGAAGACGACAGAGACAAGGTGACCCTGGAGAAGGTAAAAGGGCCTGAGCGCTCTCGGCCTGCGTACCTGCCCGTTGTCGCTGATGTTGGTGTACATGGCGCTGCTCGGCCGCTCGCGGTGCGGCGGCAGCAGCATCAGCAGCTCTCTGTTGTGTCTGTATTTGTCCGGCAGCGAGGGAGAGCCGACTGCAGAGACGGAGAGACGACTTAACAGACCGAAAACACCTGAACGCGTCATGTGATGCTGCGGGGTCTCAGCGGCTCACCTCTGATGGTGGAGGGGGCGGAGTTCATCATCTGAGAGGGGCGCCGAGTGGGTGGAGCTAAGGCTGGAGGAGGAGGGGCTCGCCTGTGTGAGGAAACGCCTCTGCTCATGTTAAAGCCATCAATCAATGTGAATGAATTCAAGTCTGATATGTAAAGGTGTGTTTGTGATATTCACATCACACTTTGAACTTATCGTCGACGGCACATTTAGTTTTTCTAATTAATTCATCCAAACGTTCGAAGGGTCAGTTGATTTTTCACACTTAATGAATAAATACAGTATAATATGAATGCAACAACTAATGAAGAGAACGTTCCTAAAAGTACACATTTACACAACAAGTCATACAAATCTAAAAATGTAGAGTTCATTTATTATTTCTCATCTCTATTTGTTTCCTCTAGTTTCTTCTGCTGATTCATCGATTGTGAATTTTCCTCTCCGATGATAAATATTCTTGTTTGCGATCTATTTATTTTTATTTTCTTATCCAAATCATAAAATGTATATAATATACGTATATAAAGATTGAAGCAGCTAAAAAAAAAAGTATGTTTGCATGATAATTTAATATAAAAAAATATCAGCAAGTCACAGCAGAGTCCAACGCTTCCTCATAAAACATGTTTGTGTGATATTTTATGAAAAGCAACACAATCTTTTCAAAATAAATTCTGATTTAGATTCAAACAAAGATGGTTTCAAATAAGTGCAGAAGTTAAGCAACACGAGGAACCACCGCGCTTTATTTCACCCTGTGTGACTCTGAGTCCTCTTTAAATTACAGTCGTGAAATAATACAATAAACAAAAGGAATATTAAAAGGAATAACACAAGTGACGCTGAACCCACCTGCATGCGGTAGAAGTCCTCAGGATGCTCGACCACCACGCCGTCCGCCAGGATCAACAGGCTGCCGACGGGTCCGGCCTCACTGGTGTGAGAGGAGAGAGAGGAGGAGGAGCGCACCGGAGTCAACAGGGCTATAGGGCTGGAGGGGGGAACCGGGGGGGGGGGGGGGGGGGGGAAGAGGAGGGGGAGGAGCCGTGCAGAGTACAACCGAAAATAGAAAACAACCAAAACATGCATGAAGTGATGCGTTTGGATACAAGAGCGATAAAGGAGGTTAAAGTCAAGGTCATGCAAGAGGGTGAGATGTTGGGGGGAGAGAGAGAGAGAGAGAGAGGGGGGGGGGGGGTGAAAGGGTGATGTGTTCAGGGTCGTAGAAGAAACAGA
>JBAMJR010000420.1:92500-95000 GCA_038501785.1 Myoxocephalus aenaeus | reverse complement strand
GCCGGATAAAGGCCCGGGGGGAAAAGGGGAGAGGGTGTGCAAGCCAGCGGAGAAAGCTGGAGCAAAGAGCAGTGAGGCAGTGCTGGGAGAGAGGCCAGAGCCACCCGCCCCGCCCGCCCCACCTGCCACATCAGAGAGCAAAAGTCCTACGCATGTGCTTGACGCGGCGCTCCCTCCAAAGCCTGAAAATCGGCGCAGGAAAGCATCAAATGAGCCTCCCCGGGAGGCTGGAGGGTCGGACTCTGACATGGATTATGGTGAGGTAACCGATGCAAGGAGGAGGCTTAATGAGCGGCAGAAAAGTAGTAAAATAAAGAGAAACAAGTTAAAAAGTAAATGAATGATGACCATACAACTATTAACAATAATCATGTGCACCTTAGCAGGTTTCCAGATAAACTCGCTTAATGTGAATGGGCTCCGCAATAAAACAAAAATGGATTCTATATTGAGGCAACTAAAGCCTGACTTATTATGTGTCCAGGAAACAAGATGGGATGAAAATTCTGCAAAATATTGGAAAAAGCAGTGGGGGGGCGAAATCTGCTCAAATGAGGGGACCTGTACCTCATGTGGTGTAGCCGTACTCTTCAAACAAAACTTTTTTGAAAATATAAAAGAAATTTACAAGGACAAACAAGGCAGGTTACAAGTCATCGATTTCAGTTTTGCTAGTACTTTTTACCGTCTGATAAATGTTTATGCGCCTAATGGTGAATGTGAGAGGAAGGGTTTCTTCCAAGACCTTGCAAAATGGTGTAATGAGAAAACCATTCTAATAGGGGACTTTAATGTGGCCCTCACAGAAAAAGACCTTTCAAGTAATAATGTGTATAAGAACGATACGAGTAGGGCCACCTTAAAAAATATAATAATTAACTCCAATATTATAGATGTGTGGAGGGTGCTCAACAACAGTGGCGCGGGTTTTTCAAGGAGGCAGGCGGTTGGGGGGAAGTTAAAGCAGTCTAGGATCGATTATTGCCTAGTGGCAGCTGGAGTGATGGCGAGGATAACTTCCTGTAGATACTCATTTAATTCATGGAGCGATCACGCTTGTATGACTGTAGGTGTGGGGGGTGGGGGGAAAGGGAGGGGGGGGGGATTATGGTGCTTAAATACAAGCCTTTTAGAAGACGAGGGTTTCAAAGCACAAATAAATAATTATTTAGCAACGGTACTACAAAGCATCGACTATGTCGACGATCTATGTAGTTTCTGGGGAGAAGTGAAAGTAAAAATCAAAAAGATGTGTGTCATCTTTAGCAAAAATAAAAACTGTGAGGAGAGGCGAGAGGAGGCAGAATTAAATGCCCTTGCACAAAAAGAGATACGGAAGTGTGAGGAAAGCCCCAACTATAGTAGTGAGCGATATGAGGTATATAAAACAAAGATAAACGAAATTGAAAGAAAGCGGTGTAAGGGTGCAATAATTAGAAGCAGAGCAAAATATATAACTGAGGGAGAGAGGTGTACTGCTTTTTTTCTGGGGCTTGAAAAAGTCAGCCAAAATAAAACCTTCCTCTCCAGGCTGGAGAATGCGGAGGGGAGAATGATAGAGGAAACAGAGGAGATAATGAGTGCCGTGCAGGCTTTTTATCAAGAACTTTTTCGTAGCGAAGCTGGGGATAGGAGTACAATTAAGGAGGTAGTCAGTGGAATTAGTAAAGAGCTAAGGGAGGAGGAGAGGGAGTGGTGTGATGCTCCGTTCTCTCTTGGAGAAGTGGAGCAGGCAATAGGCGGCCTAAATAAAAACAAAAGCCCGGGTGCGGATGGTCTGCCTGCTGAGTTTTTCCAAGCTTTTAAGGAGACTCTGGGCCCGATCCTGCTAAAAATGTTCGCACAGATGGACGCAGAGCGGGAGGCACCAGTGCCGTTCACAGAAGGGATAGTAACTATTTTATTTAAAAACAAAGGGGACAGGACCAATCTCATTAACTACAGGCCGATTAGCTTATTAAATACAGACTACAAAATATTTGCAAAAATCCTGGCAAATAGACTAAAAGCAGTTATAAACTCAGTAATAGGGACCACGCAGGCATATAGTATTCCGGGGAGGGACATCTCAGACACTATAAATATCATCAGGGACACAGCGAGCATTTTAAACCATGAGGGAGGGATCATTTTGGGAATAGACTTGGAAAAGGCCTTCGATAGGGTGGAGCATCCCTTCCTGTGGGCGGTACTGGAGCGCTTTGGGTTTGGGCCCCTGTTCATTCAGAGAATAAAAATGTTGTATGGGAATGCTAAAAGCAGGGTAAAATGCAATGGCCGCCTGACTGGCAGCTTTGACATTAAGAGGTCGGTAAGGCAGGGCTGCCCACTATCGGCTCTGTTATACAGCCTGGTGGCTGAACCTCTGGCCTGCCTAATAAATGAGGATATGGGAATAACGGGGATCTCTACGCCTGCTGGAAACACAATTAAAATTATACAATATGCGGACGATGTCAACATATGCGTTAAGACGAGAGGGTGCGTCGAAAGAGCACTA
>JBAMJR010000420.1:57500-60000 GCA_038501785.1 Myoxocephalus aenaeus | reverse complement strand
TCCAGAGTTTACATGTCATAAGTGTGGAGTCCAGGGTCATTTTGCA
This sequence comes from Myoxocephalus aenaeus, assembly GCA_038501785.1. Lineage (NCBI taxonomy): Eukaryota > Metazoa > Chordata > Actinopteri > Perciformes > Cottidae > Myoxocephalus > Myoxocephalus aenaeus. The sequence continues at coordinate 59,954 of JBAMJR010000420.1, read as the reverse complement.
AGAGAATGCAGCAAAAGCATGACAAAATGTAGCTTGTGCTATAATAAAATGGATGAGTGCGTATGCAATAAGAGTGATAATGATGAGGATGATTCAAAGAGTGAAGCCTCGGGGGCTGAGGGTGATATGGAAGAGGGGACTGAGGGAGAGAGTGGGGGGAGCGAGCAGAGCGATGGGGTGGAAAAGAGTGGGAAAGAGGTCTTTGTGGATGCCGATTTGGACCCCGCTATGGGAGGGCCTACGGCCGGTGAGGGCGGGCATAAGACGGTGCCGGATAAAGGCCCGGGGGGAAAAGGGGAGAGGGTGTGCAAGCCAGCGGAGAAAGCTGGAGCAAAGAGCAGTGAGGCAGTGCTGGGAGAGAGGCCAGAACCACCCGCCCCGCCCGCCCCACCTGCCACATCAGAGAGCAAAAGTCCTACGCATGTGCTTGACACGGCGCTCCCTCCAAAGCCTGAAAATCGGCGCAGAAAAGCATCAAATGAGCCTCCCCGGGGGGCTGGAGGGTCGGACTCTGACATGGATTATGGTGATGTAACCGATGCAAGGAGGAGGCTTAATGAGCGGCAGAAAAGTAGTAAAATAAAAAGAAACAAGTTAAAAAGTAAATGAATGATGACCATACAACTATTAACAATAATCATGTGCACCTTAACAGGTTTCCAGATAAACTCGCTGAATGTGAATGGGCTCCGCAATAAAACAAAAATGGATTCTATATTGAGGCAACTAAAGCCTGACTTATTATGTGTCCAGGAAACAAGATGGGATGAAAATTCTGCAAAATATTGGAAAAAGCAGTGGGGGGGGCGAAATCTGCTCAAATGAGGGGACCTGTACCTCATGTGGTGTAGCCGTACTCTTCAAACAAAACTTTTTTGAAAATATAAAAGAAATTTACAAGGACAAACAAGGCAGGTTACAAGTCATCGATTTCAGTTTTGCTAGTACTTTTTACCGTCTGATAAATGTTTATGCGCCTAATGGTGAATGTGAGAGGAAGGGTTTCTTCCAAGACCTTGCAAAATGGTGTAATGAGAAAACCATTCTAATAGGGGACTTTAATGTGGCCCTCACAGAAAAAGACCTTTCAAGTAATAATGTGTATAAGAACGATACGAGTAGGGCCACCTTAAAAAATATAATAATTAACTCCAATATTATAGATGTGTGGAGGGTGCTCAACAACAGTGGCGCGGGTTTTTCAAGGAGGCAGGCGGTTGGGGGGAAGTTAAAGCAGTCTAGGATCGATTATTGCCTAGTGGCAGCTGGAGTGATGGCGAGGATAACTTCCTGTAGATACTCATTTAATTCATGGAGCGATCACGCTTGTATGACTGTAGGTGTGGGGGGTGGGGGGAAAGGGAGGGGGGGGGGATTATGGTGCTTAAATACAAGCCATTTAGAAGACGAGGGTTTCAAAGCACAAATAAATAATTATTTAGCAACGGTGCTACAAAGCATCGACTATGTCGACGATCTATGTAGTTTCTGGGGAGAAGTGAAAGTAAAAATCAAAAAGATGTGTATCATCTTTAGCAAAAATAAAAACTGTGAGGAGAGGCGAGAGGAGGCAGAATTAAACGCCCTTGCACAAAAAGAGATACGGAAGTGTGAGGAAAGCCCCAACTATAGTAGTGAGCGATATGAGGTATATAAAACAAAGATAAACGAAATTGAAAGAAAGCGGTGTAAGGGTGCAATAATTAGAAGCAGAGCAAAATATATAACTGAGGGAGAGAGGTGTACTGCTTTTTTTCTGGGGCTTGAAAAAGTCAGCCAAAATAAAACTTTCCTCTCCAGGCTGGAGAATGCGGAGGGGAGAATGATAGAGGAAACAGAGGAGATAATGAGTGCCGTGCAGGCTTTTTATCAAGAACTTTTTCGTAGCGAAGCTGGGGATAGGAGTACAATTAAGGAGGTAGTCAGTGGAATTAGTAAAGAGCTAAGGGAGGAGGAGAGGGAGTGGTGTGATGCTCCGTTCTCTCTTGGAGAAGTGGAGCAGGCAATAGGCGGCCTAAATAAAAACAAAAGCCCGGGTGCGGATGGTCTGCCTGCTGAGTTTTTCCAAGCTTTTAAGGAGACTCTAGGCCCGATCCTGCTAAAAATGTTCGCACAGATGGACGCAGAGCGGGAGGCACCAGTGCCGTTCACAGAAGGGATAGTAACCATTTTATTTAAAAACAAAGGGGACAGGACCAATCTCATTAACTACAGGCCGATTAGCTTATTAAATACAGACTACAAAATATTTGCAAAAATCCTGGCAAATAGACTAAAAGCAGTTATAAACTCAGTAATAGGGACCACGCAGGCATATAGTATTCCGGGGAGGGACATCTCAGACACTATAAATATCATCAGGGACACAGCGAGCATTTTAAACCATGAGGGAGGGATCATTTTGGGAATAGACTTGGAAAAGGCCTTCGATAGGGTGGAGCATCCCTTCCTGTG
>JBAMJR010000420.1:12500-17500 GCA_038501785.1 Myoxocephalus aenaeus | reverse complement strand
GGGACAATCCGTTTTTTTTTCCCCCTCCCTATCCCCCTCACTAGGGGCGCTTTTTGTTTCTAATCAGCATGACGGACAATGACCAAAGAGAGCTGTTGGCAACAGAGGACAAAGCAGAGAAGGAGGAGAAGACTAATGACGAAGGGAAGAGAAACCGAAGCCTGACCGTGAGTGTCGAGCTGGAAGGAGAAAACGCCATTTCAGCAATGGAACTGATGAAGTGTGTGCGTGAGCTGTGCGGAGGGCTTGTGGCGTGCCGCCTTATTTCAGCCGGGAAGTATGAGATGACCATGAGCCATCCAAAAGGGAAGGAGAGGCTGCTGGAAGGCTTCAAGATGGGGCAGACGAGGGTCCACGCTCGCGAGCTGTGCAACGATGAGCTGGTGGTGTCCTTCCTGAACCTGCCGTTCTACACCGAGGACCGGGAGATCCTAGAGAAGCTGCATGTCTGGGGTGTGTCGGCTGCTTCCCCGATTAGAAGGCGTATGTGGCCGGGTACAAAGATCGCGGATGGCACAAGGTTCCTCAAGGTAAAGTTTAATGACCAGGTCCAGTCCCTACCCTACTCTACTAAATTTAGTACGGCTCTGGGTGCAGAGTACTTCAGAGTCTTACATGACAAGCAAATGAAGGTGTGCAGGATGTGTATTCAGCCAGGGCATCTTCTGAGGGAATGTCCAGAGTTTACATGTCATAAGTGTGGAGTCCAGGGTCATTTTGCAAGAGAATGCAGCAAAAGCATGACAAAATGTAGCTTGTGCTATAATAAAATGGATGAGTGCGTATGCAATAAGAGTGATAATGATGAGGATGATTCAAAGAGTGAAGCCTCGGGGGCTGAGGGTGATATGGAAGAGGGGACTGAGGGAGAGAGTGGGGGGAGCGAGCAGAGCGATGGGGTGGAAAAGAGTGGGAAAGAGGTCTTTGTGGATGCCGATTTGGACCCCGCTATGGGAGGGCCTACGGCCGGTGAGGGCGGGCATAAGACGGTGCCGGATAAAGGCCCGGGGGGAAAAGGGGAGAGGGTGTGCAAGCCAGCGGAGAAAGCTGGAGCAAAGAGCAGTGAGGCAGTGCTGGGAGAGAGGCCAGAACCACCCGCCCCGCCCGCCCCACCTGCCACATCAGAGAGCAAAAGTCCTACGCATGTGCTTGACACGGCGCTCCCTCCAAAGCCTGAAAATCGGCGCAGAAAAGCATCAAATGAGCCTCCCCGGGGGGCTGGAGGGTCGGACTCTGACATGGATTATGGTGATGTAACCGATGCAAGGAGGAGGCTTAATGAGCGGCAGAAAAGTAGTAAAATAAAGAGAAACAAGTTAAAAAGTAAATGAATGATGACCATACAACTATTAACAATAATCATGTGCACCTTAACAGGTTTCCAGATAAACTCGCTGAATGTGAATGGGCTCCGCAATAAAACAAAAATGGATTCTATATTGAGGCAACTAAAGCCTGACTTATTATGTGTCCAGGAAACAAGATGGGATGAAAATTCTGCAAAATATTGGAAAAAGCAGTGGGGGGGCGAAATCTGCTCAAATGAGGGGACCTGTACCTCATGTGGTGTAGCCGTACTCTTCAAACAAAACTTTTTTGAAAATATAAAAGAAATTTACAAGGACAAACAAGGCAGGTTACAAGTCATCGATTTCAGTTTTGCTAGTACTTTTTACCGTCTGATAAATGTTTATGCGCCTAATGGTGAATGTGAGAGGAAGGGTTTCTTCCAAGACCTTGCAAAATGGTGTAATGAGAAAACCATTCTAATAGGGGACTTTAATGTGGCCCTCACAGAAAAAGACCTTTCAAGTAATAATGTGTATAAGAACGATACGAGTAGGGCCACCTTAAAAAATATAATAATTAACTCCAATATTATAGATGTGTGGAGGGTGCTCAACAACAGTGGCGCGGGTTTTTCAAGGAGGCAGGCGGTTGGGGGGAAGTTAAAGCAGTCTAGGATCGATTATTGCCTAGTGGCAGCTGGAGTGATGGCGAGGATAACTTCCTGTAGATACTCATTTAATTCATGGAGCGATCACGCTTGTATGACTGTAGGTGTGGGGGGTGGGGGGAAAGGGAGGGGGGGGGGATTATGGTGCTTAAATACAAGCCATTTAGAAGACGAGGGTTTCAAAGCACAAATAAATAATTATTTAGCAACGGTGCTACAAAGCATCGACTATGTCGACGATCTATGTAGTTTCTGGGGAGAAGTGAAAGTAAAAATCCAAAAGATGTGTATCATCTTTAGCAAAAATAAAAACTGTGAGGAGAGGCGAGAGGAGGCAGAATTAAACGCCCTTGCACAAAAAGAGATACGGAAGTGTGAGGAAAGCCCCAACTATAGTAGTGAGCGATATGAGGTATATAAAACAAAGATAAACGAAATTGAAAGAAAGCGGTGTAAGGGTGCAATAATTAGAAGCAGAGCAAAATATATAACTGAGGGAGAGAGGTGTACTGCTTTTTTTCTGGGGCTTGAAAAAGTCAGCCAAAATAAAACTTTCCTCTCCAGGCTGGAGAATGCGGAGGGGAGAATGATAGAGGAAACAGAGGAGATAATGAGTGCCGTGCAGGCTTTTTATCAAGAACTTTTTCGTAGCGAAGCTGGGGATAGGTGTACAATTAAGGAGGTAGTCAGTGGAATTAGTAAAGAGCTAAGGGAGGAGGAGAGGGAGTGGTGTGATGCTCCGTTCTCTCTTGGAGAAGTGGAGCAGGCAATAGGCGGCCTAAATAAAAACAAAAGCCCGGGTGCGGATGGTCTGCCTGCTGAGTTTTTCCAAGCTTTTAAGGAGACTCTAGGCCCGATCCTGCTAAAAATGTTCGCACAGATGGACGCAGAGCGGGAGGCACCAGTGCCGTTCACAGAAGGGATAGTAACTATTTTATTTAAAAACAAAGGGGACAGGACCAATCTCATTAACTACAGGCCGATTAGCTTATTAAATACAGACTACAAAATATTTGCAAAAATCCTGGCAAATAGACTAAAAGCAGTTATAAACTCAGTAATAGGGACCACGCAGGCATATAGTATTCCGGGGAGGGACATCTCAGACACTATAAATATCATCAGGGACACAGCGAGCATTTTAAACCATGAGGGAGGGATCATTTTGGGAATAGACTTGGAAAAGGCCTTCGATAGGGTGGAGCATCCCTTCCTGTGGGCGGTACTGGAGCGCTTTGGGTTTGGGCCCCTGTTCATTCAGAGAATAAAAATGTTGTATGGGAATGCTAAAAGCAGGGTAAAATGCAATGGCCGCCTGACTGGCAGCTTTGACATTAAGAGGTCGGTAAGGCAGGGCTGCCCACTATCGGCTCTGTTATACAGCCTGGTGGCTGAACCTCTGGCCTGCCTAATAAATGAGGATATGGGAATAACGGGGATCTCTACGCCTGCTGGAAACACAATTAAAATTATACAATATGCGGACGATGTCAACATATGCGTTAAGACGAGAGGGTGCGTCGAAAGAGCACTAGATCACATAAAAATGTACGGGAAAGCATCAGGGGCAAAAATAAATGAGGGGAAATCGGAGCTCTTGGTCTTTAAAGGGTGTGACATCCCGGAAAATGCCTGGGGACTCAAAAAAGTCGAAACGGAAAGGAAAATATTAGGCATTTTCATAGGGAAAGATGAAAAAAGAGCAATGGAAAGAACATGGAAAGAGGTTCTGGGGAAAATAAAAAACCTACTTAACCTTTGGTATGCGAGAGGCCTCAACCTGAAAGGGAAGGTAACCGTAGTTAATGCTCTGATACTGTCCAAAATTAATCACATTTTGGGGTCCTGCGAGCTGCCCTCTTGGGTACTAAATTCGCTCAATGGAGCAATTTCTACTTTTTTTTGGAAAGGAAAGGGTAATTCGATTGCCCACAGGACGTTAATAGCTAACAAAAGGGAGGGGGGCTTAGCGTTGATTGATATAAGTGTGAAAAAAGATGCACTGAGGCTAAAACTGATAGGAAGATTTTTTAATGCGGAAAGGCAGCTGCCCTGGAAGGACTTCCTGACAGGCCTTTTGACAAAGTACGGGGAGAGGAGTGTGTACAATCTATGTGCTCTCTCCCCAAGGGATATAAAAGCGGGCCTGTCAGGGTTCTACAGGGAAGTGCTGGAGGCCTGGGATAAGATTCTGCCCCACCTCAGACCTGACGTTAAAGGGAAGGAACAAGTGCTACGGTTACCTTTCTTATCAAGCCCCAGTTTTGTAGGGCAGGGGAGGCCTCTCATAAGCTGTCATCTCAGCCAGGCAGGTCTCACGTCTGTGGGGAGCGTGTGCGGGACGAACGGTGTGTTTGATCTTGAGGGAGTGAGAGAAAAGCTAAGAGTAGGGAGATGTAAGTACAATATGCGACGTCTAAAGGAGATAGGGAGAATGTTTGACGAGTGTATGGGACGAGTATGGATGGAGAGAATGGGGGTTAATGTGGCGCAAGACAGGGCCTTGGGTTTTTTCCTGTGTCTCGATGACAAACTCATGAATATAGAACAAATAAAGACAAAAATATTTTACGGTATATTGATAACAAAACAGATAAGAAGACCAACGGCTGAAAAATCATGGGCAAAAATTTTCCCATATCACCAACTGAGCAGAATGTGGTCCAATATAGAATTTAAGTTCATTCCCCCTGGTATCTTTAACTCAGAGTTCAAAATAAGGCACAGGAGAATATTCACCAGCATTGTCCTGCACCAAATACATAAGGAGAAATTCCAAAGAATGTGCGCCGTCTGTGGCCAGGAAGAAGAGGACTTTGAGCACCTGATACTGTCCTGCTCTGCGCTCAAAGCCTTCAAAGCTTATATGAAAGAACTGATAACAGTAGGATGTGGGGTAAAAAATATGAGAGGGATTTTGTGGGACTGGACCTGGTGTTTTGGGTTACCGAAAAGGACCGTAGGTCTGGGGGCTGACCTCCCAAATACATGCCTGGCTTTTGCCAGACAGGCAGTCCTGATAAGGAGAAACTTTGCCCTTTTT